>BLXT01003724.1:355772-377686 GCA_019648995.1 Plakobranchus ocellatus
GAAAGAGAGAGAGAGAGAGGGAGAGAGAGAGAGAAAGAAATTGGGTGGAGGGGGGAAGCGAATGAGATAGAAAGTGAGTAAGATAGGATGTAACGGGGGAAATAGAAAAAAGATTGAAAAGATATAGAGTGAGTGAATGGAATAGAAATGGGAGACACAGAAAAAAGGAGTCGAGGGATCGAGTGTGAGAAAGATTGACGGTGGGAGAGAAGGAAAGAGACTGAGAATGACAGATTGAAAAGGAATGAGAGAGAAAGAGATAGTGTGAGAAAGAAAGACAGAAACGAGTTAGCGAGCGAATAAAAGCGAGAGACTAAGAAGGAGAGGATAGAGAGAAAAGAGAGAGAGAGTGAGAGAGAGAGAGAGAGAGAGAGAGAGAGAGAGAGATCGAGTGACTTGAAAACTAGAGGGAAGTAGTGTGTGTATCCGTCACTCTAAATTACTCTGCACCTTCTCACAGAGAACAGAAGGCAAAGCACTAAGGTACCATACACGTTCTCTTCTCCCACAATCAGAAGATGCAGATGGGTTCCAAATCGAAATGGCTATAAACCGGAAAAAAATCCACATTTACGGTAGGGGGTAAATTGTGTGGCATACATGACTGTTCTACTTTTGACTATTACTATTCACTTATTTTGTTATGTGTAGAAATAAAAATCTTGAGACCACCCCCTTTCCCTCCCCACTCCCCAAACTATACTTTTGCCTACCATACTATGTTCAAATTTTTTTTTTTTCTGGGCGACATGCCGACCACAGCAAAGCGATCTCAGGGCCAGGACCTCGTCAAGCTAAGCCATTGTTGGCGGGCTCGTACGCGAACCCTCAAAAAAGGTCCCTGCAGGCCTGAAGACGGGTTCAGTGTTTACACCCCGGAACCTTTATAGCGTTGTTTGCATGTCTATTTCTACCACATTGATCTCTGAATTCGAAGATCAGAGAACGTAAATTTTAGGCTTTGCTTATTAAAAATTGCTGTTTGGCTGAAATATGTCAATTATTAAAATAATGGCAGTATTACAAGATTATTTCAAAAATGCAAAAAATAAAAAAAGAAATAAAGTGAAATTGCGGAGAGAATGGCTTCTGCCGTGAAAATCTCATCCCCCATTCTTTTTCATTATTTTAAAAATGTTTATCATCTATTGACGTTTTCATGTCGGTTTACCTTCGCAGATTCTGGAGGATTTGGCAGGTCCCAACATACAGCGCCATGCAGATGCTCTTACTTCATACTATCAGGTAAGACATGTATTATATTGCTTAGAGACCTATAAAAAAAAAAAGCTTTTTTTGACACTGATGAAGTCGTATAGGCGAAACTTTTGGATGTTTTATTGTAAAATTTATTAATTTTGTGAGTACTGTTTAGTTTGAAATACAATATTTAGTTGGCAGCTGTCTCCTTTCTTTTTACTTTATATATCAATTCAGTTGACATTGCATCCTTTGGATCCTAGATTTTATATTGTTTGTAGTGTTTCCTGAGTGGTGATCTTGCCTATTTTTAAGTCTGTTATTAGAGACCTATACACATCCTACTCAATTGATATGAATATGTTGTAAAAGTAGGTTTTTTTCTTAAAGGACATTGTTTTTTCTGCTGAAGAAACTGAAATAAATTAAGGATGTAGCCAGTTCCCCATTTCTTCCCAATAACTGTCGTTTTAAGAATAAAAAGTCATAATAATTATTATAAGAAAATTGATTTCTTTTTCCACCGCGCAGAGGGATTTTAGATTTTTATAAACTAACTTTTGGGCACTTCAGTGTGTGTGTGTGTTTTTTCCTGGTATTCCAGGAACTTTTTTCCGGAGATTGTGCTGTGTAATCTATAAAATGGAGCTTTTTTTTTTTTTTATAGAAAATCATCATGTTGCCGAGTTGAAGTTGTCTATTAGTGTTAGGGAGCACTTATAGTTAAAAAATCAAGTGTTCATATAACAAAACCTTATGAAGGAAAGTCACCTCTTGGTTCATTTTATAAATAGCCATTGTACTAAAGAGGCAATAAGGGTTATTTTGAAACTCAATACACGTTATTGTTTTCTCCAATCCTCAGACAACAGCCAACCTATGCGGAGTTCCTTCCACATCTCAGCAGTCTCTCTATAGGTATTAGGAACTAATCTCATGTGAGGAAAAGATCTCAACTGACAATAATACTGTCCTTCTATTTTCTTTCATTACATACGTAGTGACAGCTCTCTTTTTTATCCATTTTGCTTTCTTTCTCTCTCCCTCTCCCTCTTTTTTCTACCCTCGCAAATTTCTCTGTCTCTCTGCTTCGATTTACCTCCTGAAAAAAATCTACTTTTCTGGCATGATGCATTGAGTCGAAAATCTTTGAAAAACTAGACATCGTAAATCTTCTTTCGGTGAAACCATGGAAAAATATTATCTCTAATATGCCTATATGGCACGTTCATAAATAATCGGTGGCTTTTTGCTTTTGTTAATTTGTACCTAATTTACAGAAAAATTTGATAGGTACTATACTCACTACTTCAAATGTGACATGGTAAATCAGGGCCAACATATTCTGCCATTTTGCCCTTTCTCAGATGCTCTCAGGTTCAAGGCATTTATATCACCCGGTTCTTTTATCCATCGTCGTTTCCGATAACCTTTTCTTCCTTGCTTTTGCATTTTTAGGTCTACTAACTATTCAAATTCTTTATGTAAACAATCAATGGACAATCCTCTGACGATCTAGAATGCTCATTTATGATAAAAATTGAAATGATGCTTATAGGAAATATGCATGAGAATGCTGTGAAGGCAAGTGTACATACTGTAAAATTGCTACATGTATTAGTGTAAAGTTTTCAGAATTGTCTATTTGCATTAAGACAGACTTTTCTCTACTTTTATAGGTTTTTTTTTTTTTTTTACTATATTTTATTAGAATTTCGATAATGCGATTGATTTCTAGTGTGCACTAAAGCAAATTAAATTGTGTGCATATGTGAATTTCATCATATCCTTTACTATTTCCATTCTCACTAGTATGCGATTGTATTTAAATCATCAAAGAACATTAAAAAAATCATTACACTCGTTTCTGGAAATTTGACTGGTTTTGCAGCAACATGATGGTGTTTTTTTATGTGTGTATGTATGTGACTTGGATTTTTTTGTTGTTGTTCCTTGAGTCTCTATATTTCAAAACATGGCAAATAATTTTTTTTAAAACAGGAAATAAACCAAAAATTTTATGGCTTGGGGAGTTTCTCGATGAAAGAACACACACACACATACACAAAACGAAATGAAATTGGAATACGACTGATTGCAAAATAAAAGTGCTGAAATCTATTGCGAACTTATACAAATTAAAGTATGAATTTATGGATTAACCGTAACAGATAGATGACTAATTAGGCCTTGGAAGAAAACATGTTATGAGTATAATTATGAAAAGATGAATTCAATAGGAGTGAAAAAGTTTGAATCATTGAGAGTTGTGGGCCTTTTCCTAATGTGCTAGATTTTACGTTTTTAACATAAAAAGTTATTTTTGGACCCTTCATAACGGGCGAAACAAAGAGAAGAGCATTTTTAATCATTATTTTGATACTTAGTAAATCAACAGAAACTTTTAACACATTTGCCACAACAGCTTTTCTTTCCAACAGTTATCCTTCTTGAGAGAAAAAAATTCAGAGAATTCAATGCAATTGACTATTTTATGAAAGGAAAAAAAAGTCTTGTAGCATGAAGCGAAGTACAAAATTCATAGTATTTAAAATGAGTACCATTATTTGCCCTCACATGTGTCCATTGAACTGTAGATTTTAATAAAGACAGGATCGAAATGTTAGAGAAAATTACTTCCATTGTTGATCAAATTTATGTATAAAATGACACACTACTTAATAAATTAGCATTATTTTAACATGTCCATTGTAACCAGCTTGTTTTAGATCATATTTGAATGAACATCCATCTCGTTTTTAGTAAGAACAAAGGTACGATTTACAGGTCAAGACATATTTTGTGATCTTGCATTTTTAGTTGGACGTAAAAAAACAAAATGAAATTTACAAGTTACAAGCTATAAATGAAAATAGAACTTTAAGAAGAAAAAAAAAACAGGACCACAATGATGTTACTTATTATTTATTTCACTCCTACACGAACTCACACAAACATCCGAGCCTAAAAAAAAACAGAACACAAATAACATAAATAACAAAGTTGACAAAATCAAATAAAAGACCTGGACAATATTTATAGCGCAAAAGAATTGTGAGACTGGAATTTTCAATGTTACTTGATAGAAGAAGCACCAAGAAATAAGGTTAAAAACTGGAACGTTTGATCTTTGAAAAAAACTATTGCACAGCACATTTTATTGAAGGTAAGAATTTCGTAGATATGCATTATCTTGTATTTTATGTACTACTGCTGCCACAAAGAAAGTGACTCCAAATGGAAAAGAAACAGAATGTTTTTCTTTCCCACAAGAGAAATACCAAAATGTCGTTATATCAATAATTCCGAGTCATCTCTTTTCATCTCCACGTCATAAAAAAACAAAATATTTAGTTGTTGCTTTTTTTTTTCAATATCATAATCTGATGAGCAAAATACTTGTGAAATAAAATTACAAAATTATAAATGTAATGAATTTTATTTCAAATAATGTTGATTTACCTTTTTTCTTTTTAATCATCACTTGTACCATAGTCCTAACTATGCATGTCTTAGAAATCATGTCGGATTAAAGTCCGGCCACTACTCTGTGATCTCAGGCTTTTTGTCTTATTTTGGGCTCTGCGCGATTATTTAAAGGTCTTAGGATGATTTTGTTAGCCGCTGCCCCATCCACAATCCAAGATGCCAGTGAATAAATACGTTACTATTCTCATCCGAATAACGCTAAACCGTTTCCCTTGTTTGAAGTTTTATCAATTTCTGGCCTTTATTATATGTAGCTTGAGATACACATACAGAAAAGTAAAGCTCAGATGTAATCTGCCAGTCCTCATCATCACCACAGCGTGGCATGCGCGAGTTATTAGGGGAATGTTTGGGCCAAAGATACTGCAGTGGTAAGCGAACTCGCCCTGAACCTCTATCGCAAACCATTCTATCACAGGTTTGAGCCCGATACCTTCGCCTGCCCAGACGATGGTAAAAATCCTGAGATAAATTGGTAGTGGACAGATCATAAGTTACACCATGAAAGAAGATCGCATCCTGAGTATCGAAATCAGCGCTAGCCTTTCCACCACCAAATGTTCCCTTGCATGAGACCATGTTCTCCATTCTGAAGTTTATTTTCGATAGGCGAAAAGAAAACGAAAATGGAAATTAAAGGAAAAAATATTTTTAAAAGTACATAAAATAACAGTGTTTTAAGCAAGCTTATTTTAAAATTGACGTGTTGAGTGAATTTGAGATAACTTTCAAAATTGAAACGAATCATAAGCCAAGTGCGATTATAAGTCTTGGAGGCAAAACCTTCAGAAAATTACAGTAAGCGAGTAAATTTAAAAAAAGAAACTACTCTAAAAAGTAATTCTCAAAATGTAAAAAGAGATTGTCCAACGCTTACAAAGACTTGCAATGAACGATTAATGAAATACAAACAAGATTAATATTTTACTCTTGGTCTCAATCGGGATGGAAGCTCATAACTAGCACAGCCACGAATCCCGTCTTGTGTTTTTATGAAACCAAATTTAATATTGATTAAAAAAAACCCTTCAAATTTAGAACTCAGCTTTTCCCCCTAAAAACCGCTCTCGCACAGCACAAGAAAAAATCTGTGGAGTTAGATCACGAGCTGTATAAATCACATTAGCTATCTCTATATTAAACTTTTAATAATGTACATATCTAAATGTTACATCTTCTAGATATCGTTGCAAATAGATTCTCTGTCTATATAAATTTAACCATTTTGCGGTTTTTGTGCACTGGGCTTTGGTTCTTATTCATTACCGATAGACATGAACCAAAAAAAACCCCCATTTTATTTTATGTACATTCTTCCTCCATCCACATGTTGTTTAGATAACGTGTCTCTTCTCCTTCCTAATTTGATATTACTATCTAGCAGCCATCACATAAATTTTATGCCAAAGGAGAAGATTTTTTTGGATGTACAAAATGATTGTCATCAATCGCACTAGTTATAGCTTCCCTTTTGAGATTTTCGAAAAAAAAAACCCCGATAGGATTAAGTTATGCTGAATCGAAGTAGCCTGAAGTGGTATAGGCTTCCAATTGATGATCAAGAGGAAGTATAGCTTATTAGAACATTGAAATAAATATTCCTACCTTTTGAGTCCAGCCATTCATGTAAGGTTCGCTTAAAAATTAAATTTAGCGCGGACTTCGCTCTTGGCTTTTAGCTATTCTTTTTAAACTTAATGATACTTATTATTAAGCGATCTCTGGCGATATTCATTCTGTTTTGATCAACTTAGTACCATTACTATCATTATAATCACTAAGGAACAGCCATAAGTAAATGCATAACCCTTGATTTTCTTTCAGATGATCTCAATTCTGTTTACAGATGCTGTTATTCTTTGAAAATTATTTTTGAATGAAGTACACGAATGTTAGGTAAAACGTGAGAGAACTTTGTTTTCATTTCTTTTCAATCAATGAATCAGAGTTATTGTACAGTTTAAAATAACGCCCTGTATATTGCAGCATTCTAATTATGTTTACTTTAAAACAGATATCACATTGTGAACATGTTCTATAAATATGTAGAGCTGAGCCAAGATAGTAAAGGCCAACATTTCCTTAGCAATTTGGTTCGACAGGTGGATAATAAATGGAAGTAGTTCAGCCGTGATTAGTCTGTGAGTATTCAGGGGGTTGGAGGTTACCTGTAAGTGTATCAGGCGCTATATCTCCCACATGTTTCTTGTAGGCACCTGAGCTTACCAAGATGGCCTTGGGGAGGCATAATATAAGTACTCAGCCTCGGAACTCTCACAGGTGGGCCAAAGCAAAAATTGAACATTTGAGTTGTTTTGACACAGACTTATATGGTTCCTGGGGGCACTTAAGGCATCAGGCAAAGAGTTTCTGAAAAAGTGCGCAACGTCTCCTTGGGACAAAGCTTATCGGGCTCCTGTTTTATTGTACGCCTAAGTTAAAAAAGCTTTAACTTTGGGTGAGAAATTGGGAAGATGTTATAAATGTGTTCTCAATGTTTGAAACGGGTTTATCGCTTTCCAAATGCACAAGGGGTACTTTCACTGTATCAGTTTCACTGTATTCATGGCTTGTGAAGCTGACATTAAGCTAAAAAAAAATGATCGCCCCTGGTTTCAAATTGAATGTTTTCACCGATGAAATTTGTAGTTTAAGAAAAAGGATAGGAGCATGGTTTTACTAGATCTGCATGAATGTAAAGCCGTCTTGGAGATACTTGACAAAACTAATATGTGAAGAAGAAGGACACGTCTCTAGAGTATGACATTTTTCACTGTGTAGAACTTAGCGCGTTGCAAAACTGACCTGCATTTTAAAAACTATTAGAATTTTGAATTGTACCTCCATAAAGGTGACATATTTACGACACATTCCTTGCCTTTGGAATTTTCCTTCATCTTCCTTTTTGCACGAGATAATAAGCACATTTGATAACCAGCCATAAAATCTTAAATAAAGCTTGATAAAAGGAAGGCAAGAAATAGTTCCTGTCTACGATAAACCTTAAACTTATACACAGTATCTCAGCGAAAGCAAATTAAAAATAGATTTTAAGTCATAAGAATTACACTTCCAGACATGTTTTAAAATCACCTTCACGCTATTTTAGAGTGAGTCCAATATTTTTGTTGGCATCTGCTATGCTAAGGGTAATTTATCTAGATGCTTTGTTAGCTCAAGGAGAAAAGGGAAAATACCAAGGAGAGAAAGGTAACTCTATTTAATTTTTCAGGATTTTGACCCAGGATGTAAAGAATATTTTTTTAACAAGCTAGAGAGTTATCTAACATTGCAATCACCAGCGTGTCAGGAGTATATATTTTGCCTCAAGTTCACAAATTTACAACGCGTCTTCAAATCAATCAGATCTCACATTATGTAGACAGAGCATTCTGTAGACGAAGCTTTATACAGTGTCAAGCATTATCACGTCGCTGCAATGACACGAGTATTTAGGGAAATTTTTTTGAAAATGTTTAAATTCATAAGTTAATTAATCACCATAAGATAATTATGTGTTATAAATCCGTAGTCAGTGAGAGGATATCGGTAGAAAAGGCTTTGCTCGAAGGGGAGAGAGAGTACCCCTGATTTGTGGAGAAGTTTAAAGAGGTAGATGAGAGAGTTATTGGATTTCCCGGGGACATTGAAGAGCAGGGAAAATAGCCGGTTTTAATAAGGAATTCGCCTGAAATTGATATTTCTATTCCTTCTTAAGATTTAGGAAAGTAACTATGAAGAGAGTTTCAGCTTAAAATTTTCACTTTTTTTTTTTTTTTTTTTTGACTTTCTTTCTATCTGCAGTTTTAGAAATTTGTTTAAAAAATGATATCGACAGTACAATTTTCATAACTATTTCATAGACTATTTTAAATAGAGCAATTTTAGAGAATGAGCACTTCATCCGATAACACAATTTCGACACAAGTCTGTGACTATTTTTAAGAAAGGAATTATTAAAGAATGAATGCTTGAGTGGCTAAGAGAACCTCGAACGTAGTCTATGTCTATCTACAGTGTAAGGGAATGAATACGTGAGCGGCGTCAGTTGTAACTGCTAAAGTTCGCACGTGTCGTGTTGATAGCGCCCACATTCAATGGCTTGTGATGCCAAAAGTGAGTACATTTTATAAGAAGCACGAAGAGATAAGGTTTAGCGTTATCGGGAAATTGAAGGAGAAGAGAGAGAAAAACATTTAGAGGTGAGATTTTATTATTGCCAATCTCTTGTGAGATAAGTTAAAGATAGTTCAACGTATGCGTGGGTAGGTACGTGATCGGTAACAACATTATTTTCTTTTATCCCAGAAGAGCTTTTTTTTGGTTATGTCAACAAATTTGCCTGCGTTGAAAAAATGTTTCTGAGTTTTTAGAATGTTTTTTTCTCTCTTACCTAACACGTTATCTTACAATCTTAGTTTTTTCTTCTATTTTCAAGTGAGTCATCAATCTCTTATGATTTGTCCCTGACCAATGATCGCAGTCCTCAGAAAAATCCCATAACTTCAATTATTACTCAAAAAAGACACTTTTATTTTAGAAAATCGAATATCAAAAGCTCTGTAGTGTGATGGTCCCAGTAAAGGACTATTATTCGATTTAATTGAGTTATCTTTTTTATTTATCCTGCAGTATTGTTCTAAATTGCTCGTGTGTTATTACTAGGTGAGTACACAGAGAATAGTTTGTAACAGCAAAATCATTTATGTTAAAGTTTTCAAAGGAATTAAGATTTTTTTCCTTAGCAAAATTAACAAGATAAATAAGTTATTCGTGGTGCCTTAATTTCAGCAACCAAAAGTCTCCTTTGTTTCTCTGCAAATACAGATTTTTTAATGATTCGTTAAGGTCTAGAAAATAAATTTTTTTTCAAATTATAACGGAAAATAAACCGTGTTATTAATACAGGAGAGTCCATTTCTACTTTTTCTCTATAACTGCATTTTTATGTACTATAGAAAGGAAAAGAATAGTCACTCCAATTGACATCTTATTCACTTCAAGCGAAAGCAATCCTTTATTCTTAATTTTTTTTTTTTTTTACAAATGCACGCCGTCGCTTTGAATCTGCTATGAGATATGAAAAGAATGATTGCATAGGTAGGAACGAAGGTCGACTTGATCTAACTTATAAATAATCTAAACGATGAATATATTTGAATAAAAACTGTACTCAGTAATGGAAGGATAAAAATAAAGGTAATGGAAGTATTTCCGAAACGAAGGACTTTTGCTGAGAATAGAAGATGCCAATAAAGAACCTCAACTGTTCTTGCTCGGATATCTCTCGGCTACGGAGGCGGTATGATGTTTATGTTTGTACCTGGCCGCTGAAATTTGCTGTGAAAACGTTCGTCCCGACAGGCCAGGGAGTGAATGGCATTCCTTAGTGCTCAGAGATAAGAAGTGTGGGTATCTCCGATAGTTAGTGCAGATGGACAGGATCCAACACGAAATACTCATGGGATTTGAGGAGTGCAATATTAATGGTAGAACTTTTAAAGAGAAGGCTGATGGTAAAAATAATATAGTTTTTGTTAAGAACACGACAAAAGACAACAGCATGTGATGGAAGGAAAAATGTCTATCTAATTCAGATTTTAAAAATGTTTGAATGAATAATGAAATAACGGCACTAGGGAACAACCAGATTATTAAAGAGAGAAAAGAAAATCTAGACTACTTCTATAGCGAACGACAACAACAACAACAAAATCTCCTACAGGATTCAGAACATAAAATGCATAAATGGTTAGTTATTAGGTTGATAGATAAAAAACCATGCAACTATAAGAAGGGACTAATTTATGGCAAAACATCTTAAAAATTGTCACATGTCAGAAGATTAAAAGGTGTGAAAAATAAAAACAAGAAGAAAATCATATCTATCTAGACACAATCATTATTATGCTATCTTGCACACTTTAACCGAGATAACTTTTCTTTGACCCACCAGCCATAAAGCTATAATTATGCTAGATTTACTCATTGTGGCCCGGTGATGGAACCCGCACGAGAGCCTCTGTCACTGTTTTGAGTTCCAAGCCCGCTTCTGGCGCCCTGCTCTGACAAGGGCCTTAAAGTCTGAGATCACTTAGCAGCGGACGGACTGTCATAAGCAAACAAGCACAACTTGGCCTACTCATTGAGCTCATCAAAGGATAGCCACTGTAAGACTGCAACATTTACAAAACAAAACAAAAAATGCACATAAAGGCTGTTGCCTGTATCGTAACTCTTTTTTTCTTCTTTTCAGAATTAGAACAAATATTTTTAAGACGGCAAGTTTCTCTAGAACAGTATGCTGACCTCAATGTTGTCTTTCTCAAAGTGCAGTGATTCATGATTGTTATTATAGAGAGTTCTTCTAAGCTGACAAATCTTTCATATTTTTTTTCACCTCACTAAACAGATTCATTTTATTTATTCATGTATTTTTTTTCTTCAGCATATCGATCAGTCAGCCAATAAATTGTAATCACTGTTTTAATTTTTCTAGGGTTTGGTTTTTTGTATATAGCCAGTCCACAACAAGGTGATCTCAGGCTTTTAGGCCCTTCATCAGGCCGGGGCGCCGATGGCGGGGCTCGAACCCGCGACAGAAGGGTCCCTGCAGATCTCAGGGCGGACTCACAAGCCACTGTGCCACCGACGCCCCTTTAATTTTTCTAAGTAACTTTGAGCTTACTTGTTTCCTCGTTGGGTTTTGGTCCCTCTTTATTTTAGTCACCAACTGAAATAGCGAATTAAATCAGGTTTATCAATTGTTATTTGGTTTCTGTAGGTAGTCTGATTGTTCGTTAACCTTTCTTTTAAGATTTTTTTTTTTTTTACACACTGTGCAATTATTTCCCACTCTTTTCTATATCTAATATTTGATGGAACTCATGTTTCCAGTTCTTTAACGTCGAAGCTTACTTTCGAAATGCTACGGCGAAAAGAAAGGATAAATGCAGATGAAAGGGAGAAAATATTGAACGTGTATTTGATCGTGAGATTAAATGCACCGTTCCTAATCAAAGATTTATCGATGGTGCTTCTCTTGCTCTAAAACCCAATTGAAACAAGAAAAGACACAAAGTGTGTGGAGCAAAAGTGTTCATGTTTTACAGATAGAAGTCGGTTTCTCACTGGATATGGCCGACAGAAATGCAAGTATCTCTGGTGTAGTTTAAACCCATAAGTGCGAATTGTGTTGGTGTAATAAAAAAACAGACTTTAAATATTTGAAGCCATGTCAAATCAGAATTAGAAATTTATAGCTTCATCTAATCCCTTCCCCTTCCTCTTCCCCCCTCCCATGTTTCCTTTGCTTCTCCCTTCATCTCTTTTGTTTCTGCCATGTTCATAATCATCAACATGAGAATCAACTTTTATTTTCCTCTTTCTTCAATGTAAATGTCGATCCTAAGAACATGGCCCTCTTCACTTAAAATAAATATGAATCGATTAGAAAAAAAACAACCCAAAAGCCTTAAATAAGGAAAAAATGCCGCTGCTCTCGTGCATTGGATATCTCTAGTTTTTCTGATTCGGACTGAAGAAACTTTAAAATAATATAAAATTTAATTACAATGCGACAGACTTATTTTTAAAAGCTGGCGTATTCCAAGAAACTTTACTATAACTTTAATTTTGAATCATGCTTTTCTTTAACAAGACTTGTGGTTTGTTTTTGGTTTGTTTTTTCTGTTTCTATCAATATTTCTTCATTCATCATATCCTTTCGACTCTTTTGTTTCCCTTCACCAGAAAGGTTCTCAGCGTTCATTTCGCCTATAACTCATCCGTTATCTGATTTGCGTGAAGCGGCAAACTCTCTTAACCTCAAATACTTTCTTCAGATGTTGTTCTTAGTTCGTGCTAATCACCCCATCTAAAACATAGATAGGATATAGAGCTCGTGCCGAACACATTATTTAGCTTCCTATGACGCTTTATCTTCTACCATTCTGATAAAAACAACACGGTTGAGAACACGCCTTGTTTTACTTTGAATGTTTTCTTTTTCGTTTTACACATTATCAATTGCCAGGATCCAAGACGTGCATTTTTTAAATTATCTTGCTCTATTCTGGTTTTCTGTGCATTTCTGCATGCCTGTCTGCTTGAGCTGTGCTCGCAGGTATAAAAACTGGTTAAAAGAATGCAATTCTACCATAACCTATCTATCTATCTATCTATCTATCTATCTATCTATCTATCTATCTATCTATCTATCTATCTATCTATCTATCTATTTATCTGTCTATAATCTGTCTATCCAACTATTATCTATCTATTTGCCTTTCTGTTTATCTTTCTTAATATTCGAGTATTATACCGAGCACTTATGCAGATTAATTATATATTTCTTTATCTTTCTGCCTGTCAAGATATCCATCTGTTTGTCCATCTGTCTGCCCATTTTTACGTGGCATTTTATCTTTATACTTAATGTGATAAGGTACCTACCTGTTTCTCAGTTACTTCTTGCCTACCTTCCCCATCCCCTCCACATCCGTATTTCTCTTGGCCTCTTCACTAGTCATACCCATTACCTTCTCTCTAGGTCTTGATCTACAACTCAACTTTGCTTCAATCATGTAAGGGAACGTGCATCGATCTGCTATCTCAGCTGGCCCGCCCACCTGTAAAAAGAGAGATTTTCCCGGTCGTTTCCCCATCCTTCACCTTTTGATTTCCATATGTCTAGGTGAGCACCTTCCTTCAGCAGTGCTCTCTCAGCAGCACCCCCGACAGCCAGACTGCGGTTTCATTCCTGCGTGCGGCAGGCACAGTGTTGGATTGCAACCAAAATGTGGTTTCCTTAAATAACATGATTTTGATGCTTGCTCATAATTTGTGAAAGTACACATTTCGCTTGTGATAATCTAAAAAAAAAAACCAACGTAATACTCATTATAGTGCATTTGAAAGTTACCGAAATCATACATTTCTATGCCTTTAAACTTCCTTTAAAATAGAATTTGCTTTTTTTTTATACGAAAGAGATATGATTAAAAGATTTCAAAACATTATAGAGGATGACAATCTGAACGAAAACATTACGAATTGATTACCTTATGATAGCAATGTTCAGACAAGACACAAATCGTGAGAGACTATTATTGCCCGCCTCAAGGTTGAGTAAAATTGGCAATGAGCAGCTCAAGCATGTTATAAAGAGAGAAAAGGTGAGTAGAATTGCTTTGGCGTTACGAAGTAATCATTTCGCATCCATGATTCTTGACGGCATTGCACTTGTCTTTAAAGAGTATTATGTAACCGTATCAATCGAATTATTGAGTTAAGCTTATAGCCTGCTAATTTTTCTTATATTAACAACAACAACAACATATTAAATGAAATCGCATGTTGCAATGGTGAAGTTGCCTACCATAGTCATAAGCCAGGCGTAATTTACAATGTGAACTTGGTTGAGTTTAACAAGATCGTAATAGTGTTCAGGTTACAAAATTGTAGCAATCATCCACCATACTTATGCTGAACGATGCCAACTGTATTGTAAGACAAAAAAAAATTGACATCAGTATTGAACAGGGTATTTCAAAAAGCTAATTTTATGAATTAAAACTTATCTTTGTCAATAAGATGTAGAAGATGAAACAATAGGCATCGCAAAAACAGCCATTTCAGAAATAACATTGAAAGACTTGGAAAAAATGTAGGATGAGAAAAGTTTACAGAAATGAAATTAGAATTAAGAGTAAATAGTTATATAATTGTGTCGGCTTTCTCTTTTCTTACGACAAAATTAAATATGAAAACGCAACAAAGCCAAAGTGCCTTTCATTTTAAAAAAATAAAATAAAAATAAAACACTCTCAATGAATGATATAAAAGTTTTTGTTTTTTTTTTAATTTTATCAGTATCACGCGAGTTCAGAAAATCTCTTGGGATAATTTCTACAGTGCGATAATGTATACGCAAGATACAGCTGTGCGCCACTCCATGGAGTTCTAAAACAGTCAGTAAAGAGAAGCATTGCAAAGCCTTTTTATGTTAAATAAACAACAGCTGTTAATTATACCCTATTACCATTATATATAACAAGCTAATTAAAAACCACCTAATAACTCTGTTATTGAGGCTGGTTCATATAGATAGCACAGTCCTGGTGTTCGATACTTTATAGATCTCTCGCTTTGTACCAGATAAATTAACATTACTATGTAGCTGTATGATGTCGGGTATGTATTGTTCGCCACAACACTTCCATAACTACGTACTTCTGGCTATTTTCATTCTTTATCATTGAAATAATTTGTAATATTCCTCTCCCTACCTCTTCATGAAGATTTCTCTTTATTTCATCTCCTCTTTTTCTTCTCCTTCCCCCCTCTATGTCTGTCTTGTCATCACTCTCTTTACCTTACTTTTGTTCTTTTCCTCATCATCTCTCTCCCTCTCCCTTCCTCCCCCTCCCCCCTTTTCTCTCTCTCTCTCTCTCTCTCTCTCTCTCTCTCTCTCTCTCTGTCTCAACAGTACCCCCATAAAACAGGGGTTTTCAATGGGAAACCATTCTTATCTAAAGATGGTATCTGGCTACAATGTGCCACTAACATACCGCTGCGTCGGAGGATAAACAAGCTTACGAAAAATTAATAAGGCAGCATTAACTCCACATGCTACAAAGTAATTTTGTGCTGTTTGTCCTTCACTTCTTTTTGTAGCGGTAAGCAATCATACAAGTCTTTTACTTGTGGGCTGTATTATTTCTGCAATGTGTTTAATATACTGAACTACAAGAATGCTTTTTTCATTCCTATCTTTTTTCTCTAACATTACACTTAATTTGTGCATTTCTGAATCGAAGCCAAAATCATCTAATTCTGATGCTAAAACTTAACTTAGAACAGCAGTTTGCCAAAAATCACATCAAGTAAACACCAAAATAATGTAACACAAAGTCTGCAATAATAATAACTATGATAAAATATATTCTATTAACAAGAATTACAAAATATGGATGGCGTCAAGTTACCTAGGATTTACAGCTTGTCCTGAAACTGCAGGAAATCACCATCCCAACAACATTCCATATGTGATAGAGAATCTTCACAGCAAGGAAATTGAATCTCAATTTATCACTCCCACTCCACCTTAAAGATCAACAATACCGTATCCTCTATATGTTGTTCAGTTTATTTGGTTGATGGTTTTATTTGAACATCAGAGAGTTTGTACGAACGAATAGCTGATACGCGGAACTCTCTAAAAAGGAAATATTACGTGACTGATAAACAGATGGATGGTCTATGTTTAAGACTGGGTAAAACGCCAAAACATATAGATTTGGTGAATAGATAGATATAGATGGGTTGATAGACTGGTAAATTGATAGATAAAAAGATAGATAAATAGATAGATAGATAGATAGATAGATAGATAGATAGATAGATAGATAGATAGATAGTTAGATAGATAGATAGATAGATAGATAGATAGATAGATAGATAGATAGCAAAGTGGTACAAGCGAAAGAGAGAGAGAGAGAGAGAGAGAAAGAGAGAGATAGAGAGAGAGAGATAGAGAGAGAGAGAGAGAGAGAGAGAGAGAGAGATGGAGAAACACAGGCAGAGATCTGAGGAAAGAGAGAGATTTCAAGGAGACATGGATAGGGAGAAAGAGATAGAGAAAAAGAGACGGAGAAGCACAGGCAGGAATGTAAGGAAAGAGGAAGCTTTCAATCTAGCGACAGATAAATAGAAAGAAATTCAAAGGTAATAAAGAAAAACCGGAACAGAATAATTAGGAGTAAGACCGAGCAATGTTTCTTGCATTTTCAAAAACAGGTGGAAAAAGGGTGAAAATCAGTCTTTTTTTTTTTAATCCAACTTATACATTACATTTTGCGAGAAGTTTAGAAAACCATTCGTTGCGTTCATTTAATTTCCCGATGTTTATCTTATTCGATTTATGTTTGCAGACATTTACAGTAATATTACCAGTTTCCTAATCTTTTGTAAACATAAACTTCAGGTGTAATTTTGTATTTTTTTAAATGTGCAAACCATAAAGATTTGGAACTGCGCTTAATTAATTTCGTTCCGTTAATAAGACGTGATCGACTAGTAGTAGTTCAACAAACAATTTTGTTTTCTTTGAGTTAAAATACGAGGCAGTCGCGTCTTGAAATTTTTTATCATTACTTTGAATCATTTTCTTATTATATCTATATATCTTCCTCTATTTATTTCTGTATCAATTTCTTTCATCTTTATCCCTCGGTCTCTGTCTTTCTTTTCGCCTCTTTATCTTTCTCTCTTTTTCTCATTTTTCTCGCTCACCCTTTGAGGATTTTTCAGTTCCTATGTATTTTAATGTTCTTAGTTTCTGACTCACTGTCTCTCTGTGTAACACTTTTCACTCTCCTTAAATTCACTTTCTCTGTTTCTTCCTCATTGTGAACCTCTCTCTGTCTCTCTCTCTCTCTGTCTCTCTCTCTCTCGCTCTCTCTTTGTTTCTCCGCTCCCAAAACCATTATAGTAACTAAAAAATGAAAAAAAAAAATAAAGTAATGACACTTTGCATGATCAAATCCGCCGTTGTAGAATAAACGTCGAACAACCTGAGGCCATAGGAGTCGACGATGAAAGAGGAATGACATATCTAGAGAACTCATCACTCTCTCTCTCTCTCTCTCTCTCTCTCACACACACACACATACACACACATACACACACACACACTCTCTCTCTATGACTTTCACTCTTTATGTCTATTTCTTGCTCTCTCTCCATTTCTTTCTTCCTATCTCTGTCTCTTAGGCTATATCTCTATTTTTTTTGCTCTTTCTTTATTATCCTTTCCCCTCCTCTCTCTATCTGACTATAAAATTTGCCTATTTCTGGGGCATTAATCAGATTAGTTACATTATTATAGATAACTTCTTCCTGTATGATTTTGTATCGATTGAGCCGCATGCAAAGTTGCGCAATAGGCTGACAATTTATCGAAGAATGACAGGATGAGTGAAAACTTGTTTTCACGCTCAACCATAGAGTAACGTTTCTCCTGCAACTTTATTTTTCCTTTTCACTTTTTATGTGGCTCAACTTTGCTACTTTTTTTTTTCTCATTGTATCATCCCGACGCGTGCACGTATAATGTAGCGTGTGATTTAATATGCACACTTCTATAAAGCATACATAATGTTTGCACATGCAATTATGTACATCACGTTCTATGTTGACTCACCTAATGTTCGTGGAAAAGTGATGAGAAAGTATCCTATTACAGCCTTTCTGTTTATCATAAGCGCGGATCAAGTGTACAATGCCCTGGCTTGTGTTGTTTGCATCATTTCTTTTTCTTTTCCTTCTTCTATGTTGTTTGTTAGTTGTTTGCTAGAATTGCAGTATATTTCATTAGCCCTGATGCTTATGTGAAAAAAATAGCTATCAGCCCATAATATGCCCTTAAAATGGAGAATTATCATGACCATTATTATTATTCACCCGTTGATAAAACAGATCTAGTTTTGCTGACACAATTACTGTGTATTGTTGTAAGCGTCGATTTTCACAACAGATATTACAAATAAATTAAGAGACCCTGCCTGAAATTTTCTATTTCCCTTTAAATTTTTTGGGGGATGCATTTTGAAGGAAAATCGAGATTCCATTACAAAGTGTAGGCTCAAAATGCATGTCATACTACATAGCGTTCAGGTAAAGCAATCTTGAATAATCCTCACATCATATATTCGTAAAAATCCTAGTATAAAGAAAAGGCGTTGTGCTTCGAACTCTTACTTCATCGCTCTTTAGTTATCAAGAACTCATCATTTCAACAAGGAACCGAGAACAGCAACATTGCCAAATCGATAATTAAATCTCCCTTACTGTTTGCGTGTCGATATGGTGAACCGTTACGGTCTTGTGGTATTGATTTAGGGGAAACTGCCAGGGCCGTGTCGAACAAAGACAGGTAGAGGTAAAGGAAGAAAGAGAGAGAGAGAGAGAGAGAGAGAGAGAGAGAGAGAAAGAGAGAGAGAGAGGGGGGGAGGGTGGAGGAGAGAGCGTGCTTGCAGTTAAGTGTGAATAACTCACGAGATGATAATGGTAGCGATGGTATTGTTATACCACTGTTGCTGTTTCTGCTGCTAATGATGATGATGATGATGATGATGATGATGATGATGATGATGATGATGATGGCTATAATGATGCTGGTGTCGATGATGTCATAATTGCTGCTGTTGTTGCTCCTGATGATGATAATGTTGATGAAGCTGTTACTGATAATTATGATGATATCTCGATATCTTGATGATAACAGTGATGATGATGTTATCTTGTTATTTTCATGAAGACGATGATGATGATGATGATGATGATGATGATGATGATGATGATGATGATGTAAATTGCAGGTGGTGCTGCTGCTGGTATGATGATGATAATGATGGTGATGATGATGAATCTGTTGATGGAGTAAGATACTGGGGAGCTTTTGGTTTGTGATCAAATTGTGGCATTGGTCTTGGTGCTATAGGCGAAGGCACAACATGAGCGTTGCGTGTAATCGATTTCTGTCTTTGTTGCGCTTCAGTGGATTTGTTTTCACTCTGGGTCACATTGACAATCTAGAAATGTTTCATTGTTTTATTGTTGTTGTTTTTGCTTGTTTTTTTTTTTTAAAACACATCATCAGCATAATTACATTACGTTGGACCTTGCACGCAATTTGGCACCTTTCCAGTAAGGGTTGTTTTAGAAAGATTAAAAAGAACTGTTTAATTTTTGGGTTTTTGTTTTTGCTTTTTTCTTTTTTGTTTTTGTTTTTGATGTGGGTTCAATGACAGAGTAAAATTCTATAACAGTAAATGTATATCGAGTAAAAAAGAAAATGTCTCATCAGTGAGGTTTTAATTTTCAATGTCGTTACTAATAATTTTTGAAAAAAGGAAATCCAACCTATTGCAACCTCGAACACAGCTATACCGTAATGATTATTGTCCAGCGTTCAAGCTGAAAACTTGCAGCCATGCGCACTATGCAAACCTGCCAGGCATCAGATTCTGTGTTTTCTTTTATGATAGATCAATTTTATTACTTTTGACAAAGACGGGAAAAAGTAGAAAGGTTTAATAATGTTACACTATCTTTTCATTACGAGGTTTTACAAAGTTTTACCTTTAAATCTCATAACCTATGCAATGGACTGTAAGTTCTGTGAAAAAAATAAGTTTACTTTATGAATCTCTTTGATTACGAGCTGTGTCCTTAAGTGTAACGAACATACTTATTCAGAGTTCTTGTTTGAGACATATGAATGAATTGAACTCGGCCGGTAGCAACTTCTAAGTTTGCGTTTAAAATTTATCGGTTTTGTAATAAAAAATACGATGTTCATCCATTTCATTTTCTTTTTACTCTTTTTATTATCTAATTTTCTGTCTTTTTCAACTTCATCAATGTGTTGATTATTATTGTGTAATCGTCAGGCCCATTGCCAACCTCATCCCTCTCAGCATCAACTTAAACATGGACATATAAACAATTATTTTATTTAACACAACTATTAACATCATCATCATCTTTATAATCTTCAGCATCAAGATATCATGTTAATCCGTGATGCTGAGGCGAAGAGCACAAGAGTATACTAATGTTTGTTTTGTAAAAAATCTCTCTCAAGTTTTTTCATCGCATGCATGCATCCACCACTAACACTTATCATTGCATTACCTTTTCATGGCTAATGCTTTGCACTAAAGTTGTGTTGTAAATTCGCGTGTATAAGGAATGCTCAACGAAGGCGATGGAGTAATCTTAACAAGAATAATGTGAGCTATTTTTTTCCTTTTTTATTTGCAAGTTTAAATGCATTTCTGTTATCATAAGATTAATGTATAAGAAGATCAATCATATAGCTAAAGAAAAGACCTTTCTAAGGCCATCCTTAGAAAGAAAACCGTTTCCAGTCTCTGACTCGATGCAGAAGAAGAAACGAAAATTAGCAAGAATTCCTTCATTAGTTCTCAATAGCCACACACGAAGATACGCGCTACTGCCTGTCTCTGTTTTCCTAACTTTGTCGCAACAGAATCGATAGTTGCAGCTCTTGTGTCATAGAATTCAAGCAATAGTAAATAAACCTACAGCCATAGGAATGACACAGGAAACAGGAATGACACCCGTTGTTATAAAAGCCCTCAAAATAGAATTTTTTCTAAAACAGCACGCCAGTAAATTTTTAATATCTCTATTTCTTTGATAGTGTCTCTAATGCCATTTATTTATATTTTCTGAAATATAAAAACTGGTTACTACCGAATTCACTTTTTAACAAGGTTTTAAAAAAATTATCAAAGATCGGGATAATGTTATTTGGAATCGTAAAAATTTGTAATTATTTTATTGATTCATTCATTCTTTTTGGAGCGTTGGTGAAACTATGGGTAGCGATCTGCGCTGAGATCTGCATGGACCCTTCTGTCGCGGTTCAAGCCCCGCCACCGACGCTCCTGCCTAACCGAGGGCCTGAAAGCCTGAGATCACCTTGTTTTTGGACTGACTGTATACACAAATCCAAATCCAGTCTATTGTATTCTCTATTTTATAGCTTCAACTTTTCAACTAAGCTTCAACGTACTACAAAAGAAAACACTGCTATTTGTATATTTTAGAAATAAGTGACAATCCATTTAAACCAGTATTCCTTATTTTAAAGTATCATCTCATCTTCCCTGACTGCCTTGTTAGAGAAAGATTGTTAGCAAAACAGAGTCTTCAACACTACAAGACTTTTCTTTCTTAATAATCAAAATCAAATTCTCTTTATTGAAAAAAGTAAAGATTTACACTAGGTATCTCATTATCATACAACTATGTATCTGTTTAAAGGTACGATTTAGAGGTAAATAGTATTATTTTATTTCACAAAGGCAAAGCCAAAAAAGTCAGTAGGAAAAAAATCTGTGTGTTTAATCGAGATAGAAAAAGGTATCCCTCTACGAAAGTTTCTAGTTATATTTACATAATACTGTCATACCTTAAAGTATGGCCCCTTGTAAATTACGTTGTCTGTTGGCAGAGTGTAATTGAACATAATATGCGACTCATGGTATACTTAATGTCGTCCATGTGAAAAAGTTTCCCGTAAAAGTTTGCCTTCTCTCTTTTAAATCAGGTTTCGTGCCTTATTCGCTGTAATATCAAATACAAGTCTAACGGGAAATGTGCTATATATTTAAAACAAGAAGGGGGGGGGG
>BLXT01003724.1:420661-431932 GCA_019648995.1 Plakobranchus ocellatus
TCTCTCTCTCTCTCTCTCTCTCTCTCTTCCAGTAAATGCTTTGTACAAACGATTGTCATATTCGACATACCAGAAAAAAAAAATGATTGAAGTACACAGAACTTCAAGAAATCGTGTTCTCTTGTCGAATATTAGAAATGTCACGGTGATAATCTTTTATTTAGAAAGGAGCGAGGCGATTGGCTTGACCTTCATAACTCAGTGGGTATTATTTCTCTGACGGCATATATACACAATCGAAATGCAAGTGGGTGTATAATTATAATTGTCGATTCTTTTTATTTTGTTTAAGCCGTTTGGCACATTCTGCTGCAATCGTTTTGTCAAGACGTTAGTTGAATTTAAAAGTAGCTCACCCTTTATGGTGCAGTAGAAGAGAAAGGTTTTACCATGGTTTTGGTATTCTAGTCCTTTGTCGCTTTATGATAATAAGATGCAATTTTCATATTACGCTTCGGCGATTATCTTTCACTTAAGGTTTTTTTTTAATCATAAAATATTAATGTGTGGTTTCTTATTTCATCAGTAACGCCCTGATGCTCGGATGGAACGGCCGCGCGTTGTCCATTTTGCCAGACTAGGCTCTGCACGGGCTATCCATCCACGTTCATCGCCAGCTTCTCCTGGATCTCCGTGCGGCGTACTTGGTGTGGTGATGGCTCCGCTTGCTTCATCAGAACCGGATATCACCGGAGCTGGGGACAAGATCAGCGCAACCAGTGCGACAACTACCTCGACAACCTCGTCTTCCCCTTCACCTTCAGCTAGAACTGTCACGCTCCTGCGAGAACCCACAAGACGTGGAGGGTCGACGTCCTCTTCTGTTAACGTAGACCAACATGGGCACGCACCTCATGTAAAAGAAATCAATACTTTACCCAGATACACGGATCATAGGAACCACAGACACGATAGATCTGCGTCGCTAGATGACAACCAGCCTCATCACACTACCTCTAGTCGCTCACATATCAGCTCTATGTCATATATTAGAAATGACAATTCTCAAGAAGGAACTAAATCGGATCAGATGAATAGTGTCAGTAGACACAATTACACCTCGCCTTTTCGACATACAGAGCCAGTAGTTACCAATACTAACCACGAGAAATGTGCTAAAATTTTGCGTCCTTCGGTTCTAGGACCGTCTGTTTCTGCTTCAAGCATCCCCACTAGTACGAGTAGAGATCAAAGACAGCACAAAGCTACGAAAGCTACTGAAAGTGGCATACCTCGTGCTGCTGGTATTAAATATGTAATTTCTAAGCAAATAACAGACAACTCCGAAAATCTGACGCGCACAGAAAACCAGAGTTCCCCTCAACAAATCCGGAGAGTATTACGTGACTCACCTGCGTTTGCTCAGTTTCATTCAAAGAGTAACCGGGCTACTGACAATCATAGGGATATTTCTAAGCCTGAAAAACAGAGAACCTTACCGGCTGGGTCCAACCAAAGCTGTAAAATGGTACAGATGTGTCAGAATTCTGAATATGGTCTCAACAATCACTCTTACCAGAGTCATAGTCGAGATGATACCTGCTTGACGAATGGAACTGTCATGCTCAAACCTTCCTCTTTGCCTATTAACTGTGGCAGAATAAATACTCCCGTGAATAACACACAGACGAAATTAAGCTCCATGAAAACTGAGTCCATAAACCGTTCTAAACGGCTGCAAGACTCATCACACAAAAATCGCCCTTTGCTCTTAAATTTAAGCAGTGGAACTGGGAAAGCGCCTGAAAAAGTTTTAAGTCCTGCCTCACAACCTGGATGTCGGATGCCGCAGCCTGCAGCTCACCTAGTAGATTCTTCTCCTGCCTCTTCACCGGTTAGCCCTCAGCGTTCCGAGAGTATTTCAGGGCCGCCACAGACCCCAACCAAATTAAGACCGATATATCACCATCGCCAAACTAATGCCCCAAAAAGTACCACAAACTTGCCAAGACATGGATCAAAATCACAGGTCATCTCAAAGAATACTAATTCCAAAGTATCGCCTTCGGGTCGATCAAAAATTGCCCGTGAGGAGGGCACAAAGCAGATTTCGGCTCTTCCTACTACTGTACAAAGTGAATCTTCTGCTCCTAGTAATGCCCATTTTAAATATGCTCCGAAAGGACAAAATCACAGGCAAGGGTTCGGTTTTGGGTACACGTGTACGGCAAATGCATCGATTAAACGAAAATCCAAAGGCTCAAGTCTCAATGAAATGCAGGAAAAGCCACCATCTCACGGCCAATCGAGAAATTCTGGAAATTCTCATAAGGTCAACCCATGTGCGAACAACAGGATGCCTTCCAATGTAAAGAATGGTACAGGCAGAAGCAAACAACCTGAAAATAATCAAAATACCTCTGTCGATATAGATTCTTTTCAAGGCAGCTGGAAGAGAAATTCTATGCGTTTGGCTACACATGGTTATTCAAGCATGTCAGATCTAACTAAGTCAATAGACTGCTTAATACTTGACACGGATGACATTCAAATCGCATATAAGGACCATGATTCACATATTGACACTAAGCCAAACACAGAGCCATTTGCACCTCCAACAAGCTCGGTTTCTAACGAGTTCAATAAAGAAAGCCTTGATGCAAAACAACATGAGTCTACAAAATGTGATGGTTATATTAAAAAAACAAACGTTGGTTTCAAGGGGCAGGGGACTTCAGTAACATCTACTGCTATTAGTTTGCGCTCTTGTATACCCAATTCATCTGCTTTGTCACAGAACTCTAAAGCTATAGATGAATACACAAAGAAATCAGCACCTCAGAAACATTCTAGTGGAATACCAGTTAAACAGTCTTACTTTGCCAACAATAGCTTTATATTAGTGCCGGGTGATCTCAATGCCCGTAACAGTGATGACCAAGAAACGTCCTTAACTTCTTACTCTAGTTGTAGCGGATCGCCTTCCTCAGGGTATTCTAGTTCTCCTGCGAGCCGGGAAAGAAACCAAGTCCACAAACCAGCCGACAATTACTACGAGCAGCAAGATCACCTGAACAAAATCAAAAGGCGGTCTTTCATGTTAGCAACTTCCAGCATAAGTGATCTTACTTGTTATCTTGATGACACTTACACACCTTTGATAACAAACGGCACATCTTTAGCCTCAGATCAAACGTCTAATTTTTCTTCATTATCTTCTGAGAATGTAGAATTTCATACACCAGGATCGCATCGTCGACAATTCTTATCATTGATTAGTCCAGACTGCGGCCATCTAAATTCTTCTTTTGGGAGTTTCTACTCTTGTCAAAGTCAAATAGCTCCTTCGCCACAACTGCCATCTCATAAAACGGATAAGAAAGATGACAGAAGAGAGTCTTTTTACGATAATTGCCAGGATAGTCCAAAACAGATTGATCGTAAAGACGGATACGAATCCGAAGAAAGTACCACAGAAAGTGAATACAAGACTGCTTCAAGCTCAAGCCACTTGGGTAAGAATGACTTAAACTCAATAAGTCATGATGACCGCATTCGAGCTAAACTCCTATCACGTCATTGGGTGCGAACAACTCCATACAGACACTCTCGTCATGCCCCTGAACAATCTTTGCACCAGTATCGATTCCACGTCAATCCATCCCAACAAAGTTACCATACTTCTGCATATACTCGAACCAATCAGTTTTACTCGCCGAATCTGCCCACAGAAAAGTTTCTCCGGAAAAAATCCGACGAGATTCGGAAAAGCCCAAAGCCTTCAAAGAAGTCACCTTCTCCCTCAGACACTCTAAAAATACCAAAGAAACGAGTGACCTCTCCGATTGCCTGGTGCACGTCTCGTGCTGCGGTGGAAAATAGAAGAGGCAAAAGCCCATCCGCTGAACAAAGACAGAGAAGTAATTCTTCGCCCTTCCCAGTTGTCAAGCCCTCTACCAATAACTCAGTCGATATACAGAATAGCACAACAGCCCAGCCTCTCCGGAGTAATACAAAAAACATTAACAACTACGTGGATCAGTATCGTGTCATATCTACACGCTCTCCAGATAGGCATAAAGATGATCCTTGTTTTGGAATGAGTGACTCTATCGATGGCGATCAGGGTGATTTCTTAGATGAAGATCCCAACGAAAGATGGATGGAGCCACCACGCGCCCCGCCTTCACTAGGTCGACCTCGGCGAAAAGAGTACGCGGGATTTGACAGCCAACCTCTTCCCATCGATAGCTTTGTCAGCGATTCTTCCAGTGTGTACACAGATAATACATCTTCATGTAGCTCTAGAGCTCCTAGCCGTTCAGCTGATGTGGAATGCTATAGCCGCAGATCGTCCATTGCCTCGTCTACGCGGGAATTAGCAGCATGCAGCCGAGCGTACTCTAGTAGTGCCTCTGGTGCTTTGACACCTCGGCGGCAAATGTCTGACGACACTATCTGCAATGATTTCTTTACTCACGGTCAACTTGGCGAATCACAACATTTAGGAGATGAGGACTTTCCTGAAAGTGAAGAAATCACATTACGTAGAGACTCTGAGAACAGCTTTACTGAGGCTCAAAAGGAACGTCCTCGCAGTCAAAGTTTTAGTTCTTTAAGATGCGTATCTACGATAAATTCAAAAGAGGAGATAGTGGAACCAAAAAGTGTCCGAACTCAGCTCAGGAACAGTGTCAGTAGCCAATGTCAGCCGCATCGTACGGATCCACTTGATGAAGTGAAAACTCTGGCTAGAGCGCAAAGTTGTATGCCTGGATATGGCACGTTTGATGTTTCTTCCAGAAAGAGCAGCACAAGTGGCGTCTCCTCTGGCAGCTGTTCAGAAGAATATTATCATCACTCCCCATTGCAGCAAGACCAAGAGCATCATTATCATCATCATCAGCAGCAGAAGCCGCTTAAAGGTACGCGGTTCTGTGAGAGAGTTCGTGGTTTGTCGTGACATCAGAACATAGTAACATGGACAACTTTCTAGTTTCTGTCCGTGAGTGTGAGTAAAATCTTTTCTTCGTGGGATAGGAGATTTATTTAGAGGTGGTAGAGGGAAAAAACCCCGTTCAAGTTTATGAAGAATCAAGTTCATTTATTTACTTTTAAGAAAAATGCGTCGATAAAGATACATGCAATTTCTGTGGTGCCAATAGTGGGCTTAATTACACGAGACACATAAAAATGAGTTAATGGCATACTACTATAATAGTTAGGATATCTAATTAACACATGCATAATTTAATGTTTATTGATAATATTGTCAGCAGAAGTCTTTTTTCTAGTCTCCCTTGGATCAAATCTTTTTTTAAGGCCTTTCGGCAGACGAATTTGTGTGTGAGTGACTGAAGAGTATCATGATGCGGGTGCCTCTTTATTCTAGGGTGTATAATCATTATCTTTGATGTTCTAATTAACAAGCAATAAATCGTGTTTAAGATTTTTTGTTCGATGAGCCGAAATTCGGCGTGTACAGGTGAAAAGCAAATGCTTAGCACAATTATATTGGCTTACCAAGTGAACATTTAGATCATCTGAATAACTTTGATAAGTATGTCTTTTGCAGATACTCAGTTGATTGCTCCAACGACTTTTCCATCGAAGCGGAAGTACTTTTCATCACGTGACATCCTTGACCTTTTGATCACACCCGAGAAGGGGGAAAGCGCAGGTTCCACGTCATTGACCTCCCTAGAGAAACAGGCTCAAAAGGTCTGCAGGGCCATCCTTTGTTGTAACGATATGAACAGGAGCATGCCACCTAGAGAGTTCCAGTTTTGATGGTAAATAATAGTTTTTGGTGCTGGTTAACATCATTACAACTGCAGCCTTGCCTTTTTATGCAGTATATCTGGCTTTTCCTTATCAAATGTTGAGAATTTTTTTAGATTGTCGCTTTTTTTTTTTTTTTTTTTTTGTTAAAAGTACTTTTTCTTCAATTTTTCTTTCCGTCTCTGCTCCTCAAACGACACTACTTTTTCTCTACCTGTTCCTTTTTCTGCCTCTTCTCAGGTGCCTTGATCAGTCTTTGATCTTTAATTCTGTGGAAGCATAAATTTCTGTTTTCTATTTCGATTAATAAAAATAATTCTACTTGTTTGGTTCAAAGAAACAATGTGCTCTCAAATTATCGAAAGCTGTTTTATCAGAGGCTCTCTGCAAATACCTAGGATCAGAGGATCCGCAAGCTGCTAAAGATTTTGCGAAATTCATTTGTGAACGATGTCGGATACTGGTTATTTAAGGAAAAAAATAGATATTTTTGTTTACGCAATTTAAAGGCTTGAAGAAACCTTAGCAGTTTATTAGATCGCGTCGCTCTTAAGCTCTGCAGTTTATTTTATTTTCCTCAACCCTAGAAGGCGTAGGTGGCACAGTGTCTAACGAACTCACTAGTTAACTTACGGTGGTCAGGCTACAACACAATCAAAATCAATGATTTTGCAATGCAAGTTAGCTCAGATCTCTGGAGTGTGGACAAATGTGAGCCTTTTGATTTAAACGTCCCATCTGATGAAAAGAAGTGAAAATGGTCCGGATTATTTGCTACGAGTACTTTGAAATATGAAGAATACTCATTTTATGCTTGGCATTTTAATTCTGATGTATGTATAGAACGTCTCCAATCAAAGCATCAATGACATATTCTAATTTACTCCTCATTGAAGCTACGTACGATCCACTCAAAACACACAAAGAAATGTGACGATGTAGATTAAACCATTCATCATCAATTCATGATAGTGGAGAAAAGGTATATATATGACTCGTCCTTTTTTAAGAGAGAAGCAAGAGCGATTTAGAAAATCTGAATGATATTTTGGATAATCGAACATTTATTGCTCTACACTGCAGATATATTTGCATAAATTGCAAAAAAGCGTATTGAAATTTAAGCCATTCTTTGTGCAATGATTTTAAACCAATAAAATTGATAAACTGTTCCTTCTGTTTATTTCGTTTTATTTTTTGTTATTGCTGCTATCTGTTTATAGATTTTGATGTATCTGTGAAAAAAACTGTGTGCATTTGTACCAATAGTATGTTTATATTATTGTAAAAAACATGTATTGTTTTAATTTTTGCTATTGCGAGCTTTCTTCTCAGGTGCGATCATGTTCTTGTTTTTTTTAACTGGATTTCTTGACCAGTTTCATTTTGCAATATTAAGCTATGTTTAAAAATGTTTATTTTTCATCGTGTATATAGCCTACATAATAATGTATTAAACATTATAAAAGATTTTTTTTCCGTGTTATAGAAGCCTGCAAAAATTAAGCGAAGCAAGCAATGCGCCATTAATTTGCCTTATGAAATTCATGTTATGTAATATTCATTTTTTTTTAACTGCACAATGGATGCATCGGCAATAAAATTCAAAGTGAAATTGGCAAATTTAATTTCGATTAACTTTTTTTCTTTCAAATTTGCTACATTTTTCTTGCTCTCTTTTCATGTTTGTGTTTTTTTTTTTTTTGTGTTGATGTTTTCGGATGGCCACTGTGTTGTAGGAGAGAACTCTACTGTTATATCAAATATTGATTGCTACTGCTGCTATTGCTGATGATGAGAATGATAATGAGGAGCAGTAAAATGATGATCAATATGACACAATGTTAATAGCGAATACCGGTACTTTAAAGATGATAACTTGTGCGTTTTATTTGAAATATTTGTAAAAAGGAAAGCACGCTGAATTAAATATGCATGTAGATGGGTTTATAAAAGGCATAGATTCAGAGGGAGAAGACGTTCAATAAATAGATATATTGTATAAAGAGATAGATAGAGAGACGTACAGATATTCACCAGTTTATAGACAGATAGATAGAATGACGTGATATATAGACAGATAGCCCAATGTACAAAAAATAATACTATATCGATACAACAGAGAAAGAAAAAAAAGAGTTTTTTTCTTACACTAAGGTACTGTGGCAACTTATGGAAAAAGTTTTCAGTCCACTGCGCCGCTGCTGATCTGCCATTTTAATAATAATAAAAAAAGGGCATTAAGAGTAGCGCGCCCCCCCCCCCAAAAAAAAAGAAAAAAACAAAAACGGTCCATTGGTTCCGTAAATCTTTGACACTGTCTTTTCTTATATATGTTTTTTTACTGAATATTGCATATTTGTTTTCCATGACATTAAACAAACTCATGGCATGTGGTTTTTTTTTTTGGTTTTTTTTTTTGTGGAAAACAGATTTTTGCGAGCAATTTTCAAAGGAATTCATGAGGATTCTTTTTCTCAGTAGGGAAAGTGTGTCTGCAGATAAAAATAGACTGTGTATGCTAGAATATAGCTTTTTTATATTGAGAGTTATAATATGTAAAATTTGGATACAAAAATCATTTTTGTAAACCATTGAAAAAAGTATACAATTAGTAGTGACTATTAGAGAAACCGAAAGAGCTAAAATTTCATAGCGAACAACAGAAACGAAATTAAAAGAGGAAAAGTTAAACAGATAAGGAATTAGGTCTACTATTATTAGGTAAATATATAGGAATATTGGAACAAACAATATTCCTAATGACGCCTTGATTTAGATATCAAAGCTAGAATCTAGACCTTCGCTTCCAAAACTACCCAAAATGAAAGCCATTGATTGGTGTAGGCCTACTATCTCTATAGCCTCAATGTAAAAAAAACAACCATAATCCAGAAATGAATACATTTCAAATATGGGCGACATGGCTGATCGTAAAATTCTTAATCATATTTTGAGGAAACAAAACAAAAAAAATTAGACGAAGGTAGAATTTGGACTTCTACACATAAACGGTGCACCCTTCCGCATAGCTTATCTTTCATACAAAATTTGAAGCCTCCTTTTTGTTTCATCACGAGAAGAGTATACTATTATACAGTCTGTATGATATACATGGACATATTTATGTACATGTATGTACGTGTATGTATTTTTGTGATATACCCAAATACATAGAACAAAAGAAAAATACTTCTTCACTGTTGCATGGAATTTCCAAAATCAATTCCATATAGGCCTACATCTATTTATTATCACTGTAACGTTTAAGCAAAAAATTAAAAAGATTTATTAGACTTGAAAGATTACCGTACTAATATTTTTCATGTTTGTTTTCCTCGATACAAAGTACATGTAGTAAAGGTAGGCATTTATTTTATTCACATCTTTTTCACAGTAATCGGTCAACTGGTTGTCTCTTTTTTTGTTTTTTTTATTTGTTTTATAACTTAAAGCGGAAAAGGGTAAATTCCCTTTCTCGTGCCTATAAAAAAATTATTTTCAAGAGAGAGAGAGAGAGAGAGAGAGAGACATGAGAATGCTTATACTTTGCAAAAAATGAATGGTATATACATTGTTAGTGAAATAAAAATGACTTGCTGCACGCTAAAATTTCCTCAGCAGTTTTTAAGGAAACCTACCAACATGCACTGCTAGTATGACGAGAGCTGACTTAAACTGATAAGAGTTTAGCATTTCTCTACCTCTTAATTAGCTATGGATCTATTTCATAAGTGCGTTAAACGAGACATGCCTTACTTAAATCCCTCTTAAATGTATTTTTTACTTAGGTGAAGACAAAGTGTTGCACTGAAAAGATCAGATGGAAAAAAAAAACCCAATTCGAACAAAATTTCAAAATGCTTGTTTCTTTAAAATTTGAGTAACAAATGGTTTGGAAAAGGGTAGAGCTAATCATGATTTTCATTATTGTGTGTAAGCAAGAGGGAAGCAGATCAGGTCTTGTAAATATCAGAACGAATTGCAGTCCTTGTCTGCTGATAAAAAGGGAGAAAAAGAGGAATAAAAAAAAGAAGAAAAGATGGAGGAGGAAAGAGAGAGAAGAGGGATCAGAGGGAAGGCGAAAGCAAAAAAAGAAAGAAGGAGAAGATGAGGAAAGAGTACAGTAAGAAGAGAAAGAGGAGAAGAAGGATACATTGCATGGAAAGGAGACAACAAAGAAATTAGGAAACAAAGATGATAATGCTAAAGGAAGAAGTTGAGGAATAATATCTTTTCTTTTCATCAGAATTTCTTATTTTCTTTCTCTTTCTGTTCTTCCCCTATTTCTCTTTCCCTTTTGTTCCATTGATGATCCCCAGAACTCTCAGTTTAGAAATGACAAGTTGCAATGTGAAAAAAAAAAGATAAATATAAGCACACTAGCATAGTACATTTTCCAACTGCCTTCTTCATATTTTAGTCCACGTTGGATCGGAGGTGAGTGTGCCCTAAAAGATACCTTCGCAAAACCAGCTTGTGAGCTACAATTTTGTTCGTTTGTAACATGCAAACAAAGACTATCTATCTATCTATCTATCTATCTATCTATCTATCTATCTATCTATCTATCTATCTATCTATCTATCTATCTATCTATCCATCTGTCTATCTGTCTATGTGTCATTGTCAGTCTATCTATCTACCAGTCTGTCCATGTGTCATTGTCAGTCTATCTATCTATCTGCCAATCAGATTGTCTGCCTGACTGCCTGTCTGCTAGTCTATATATTTATCCATCTATGTAGCTCTCATAGGGCCTGAATTTGTTTGGAATATTCATTTTTTACAATTTAGTTTACTCTTTTGTGACCTAAGGTCTATAATTTTGCAGCTGCCATAAAGATGGCTGCAGGACAATTACGAATTAACTGGACAGTGAGCATAATTTCATTATCACCTGTCTAAGTAAGGTTTTATCTCGCAATGTGTTGGGTATACATTAAGTGTTGACTGAGTAAAAAAAATATCAATAACCGTAAGGTTCAAATTGGAAAATCCCAAAACGTCTGGATTTATGTTTTTCGTGCAGGAAAAGTACTATTATAGAACTTACAGTAAAGGTTCTTCCCTGATCCGTGTACATGTACCATAAGAAAATTTGTAGAACAGGCCTATACTTTGATCTTCTCAATTATGAATTTGCTGACAGAATTCCCAGTTAATTGATTTTATATTTTTAGTTCGAGGAATATCATTTGGAAAAGTCTTCACCGTCTGGTACCTTCTGAGATTCAACCATGATCAAGGTAGCTGACTCAGTAATTGGATTTGTATAAAACTTAACGCGTGCTCTCCCTTGCTTCGAAAATGTTTAATTCTGCTGACAGAATGATGTGTCAAATATGTCAAATCTTTTATCACGAAACGGGGTTGTTAATTGCTTACTAGGTAGGTCAAAATTCCTTTAGGGTTTACAAAACTTTATAAGAAGTGAACTTTATGACTAAGGTTTTTATTTCAATTTACATATTACTGTAGTGCGAGTAAAGTATTACCAAATTTGTAAAATTGACGAATGTTTTGTTTTTTTCGCAACTGACAAAAAAA
>BLXT01003724.1:470746-491696 GCA_019648995.1 Plakobranchus ocellatus
CAAAATCCTGTTTTTTGGGTGGGTTCACTCCTGTTTTCTAATATTTTTGCCTGGCAAGTCTGCTTCTTTCTCGCATTACTCCACGCAAACCCAATACTGTTACCGTTACCTTAAACTACAACAGGCCAGGCCAGATGTCTGGGGAGGTCTAGGTTCACTGCACACACGCGCCCTTCCGTTCTCTCCCAATCTCTTAACTCGATTATACAGTGGGACTGTGCCAGACACCTCTCTACAGTCTAGATCCCGTAAGTGCAAAGATGAGCAAACACTGTTGCATCACAGCCGATAATAAAGCCATCTCATTGAAGACTTCAGTAACAGAAAACTTATGCAATGATTAAATTATAAAAGTGGAGGACTTAGGCAATGATGAGACTGTGAAAGCTCTATTATTCTAGAACAATAACCGGAGCAAGAACCTCTTTACTGAAAGGGAAAGAGATGGATAAAAAAGAGAGAAAGATGCATGGGTAGGTGTGTGCATGTCACATCATGATGTGATGATGGGTGAGACTGGTTTACTTTAACTTTATAATTCGTGAGCTGGTTATTCACCTTTACTGATCGCACTTATTTAATGCACTATGCTTAAACCAAAATAGAAATCAAACTCCCTAGAATTCCGGTTTGAACGTGTTCCACAATAGAAGAAACTGGTTTGGTCTAGGTTCAAATCACTGTAAGTCATTGAAAGCATAAAAATTATTGAAATTGTCTCAATATTCACAATAAAAATGGTATCAATACCACATTTAGTGATAATTAAAAAAAATATTTTGGGAAATCAATAAAGTTTTTGAAGCTTTCTGAAAAGAGCAAAATAATGCCAAGCTAATTAAAACTATACTTCAACTGAGTTTGCCCTCTTCCTTTAGCCCACCACTGATACCCTGGTTTGAATTTGGCCTTATCGTCAATGATATGTTCATGGCCTTGGATTGGCCACAGATAATAACTTCACAAATTCATGGAGTGTTTGAAAGGTCCCCCAATGGTCAATCAAAGATGTCGTGTAAAAGTAAACTTAAGTTTATTTAAATAGATTTTTTTATACGACTTTCTCTCAGGAGCCTAGTCAGAGAAATGTTTTCTTTGGAACAATTTCCAGTTGATGCACACAAAGCAATAGTCCATGATATTAACAACAAAATGAAGGCAACTGTAGTAACTGTTTAAACAATAATTTAAAATTTACCAAACAGCTATTAATTACAACAAAATTTATTTCTAAAAAAAAATCTAATTTTTAGTGTTCTTTTTGGCGTTAAAAAAATAAATGAATTCTTAGGGATACTTTTGTATTGTGGTAACTGAGTTTTAGTTAATAGGCCCGATTCAGCAATGACTTGAAATTTAAGGCAGGTTATTTTTCATAAGATTTTATCATATAATGTGATCACAAGTTGCTGCATGGTTTGTCATACATATTTTCTTTTTTTGTGTGTATATTTAGAAATCACTCAATTTTTTTTTTTCAATGAGCAAGAAATTTTTTTGAGATTTCTCTTTATTGTCTTTAACTAACTCAAAGATAAGTATTTTTACATATTTTAATATGCATTCCAAAGAAAAATCTTCAAATTTTATCTGAAACTGATGGTTTCTAAACTTAAACTGCAATGCTTTGGCTTTTAAAAAAATTATTGGATATTTGAATGTATCTTTTCAAGCCCTCTTCATACCATCGAACAAGGTCTGTTGGTTCCTTAAGAAAAATCTGAAAATGTTTTCTGAAACTGCTACTTTCTAAACCTTACCTACAATGCTTTGACTTTTTAAAAATTATTTGTTTTTTGTATTTGTATCTTTTCAAGCCCTCTTCATACCGTCGAACAAGTTCTGTTGGTTCCTTAAAATCTAATACAAGACCTCTTCAGGTATTTTTAAAAAATTGATTTTGCATAAATAGTGAGTTGTATATGATTTACCTTTGCATTTAATCAGTTCCCAATTATGGGCAGCCATGTGCTTAGTTGTGACTTGTCTTTTTAATTGCTTTTATTGAAAAACTTCAAACTGTCTAAGTTTGCAGCTGTACATAACATTTTGACATGCTCAGATTAAGCTTTATTTATTCTTTATATTGCATCATGTGATGAATGGTTTTCTAGAATATAATGAAGATAATATATTTACAAAATGTCTGAACCACTGATGATGCAACGGCAAAGTACCATTTGTTTGCCCAGCCCCTCTCTCCTTTTAAAAAAAAATATTAATTGAATGCGATATTGAGTTTTTGGGAGGCCAAGAAAAGTCTTTAAGGCTTGGTTTAAAAAAAAAAAAAAGATCATGACACTAAAACATCCATCTTTTTAGATGGTGCATTTTTATGACTGATGATCTGTAAAAAGACAAATTGTTCTTCAATTCTATATATAGTGACAGACCTGCCAACTTTCCGTTTTCACCAGGAATAATTCTGATGAGCGCCTATAAATTCCATTTTCCGGGCTGCCCCGCTAAAATCCCGCTCAGTTGTCCCGATGGATGATGGAAGGGAAAAAATTATCTCGTTTTATCCGTTGGATCCATGCCATATCAACTGAAGTGTACTCTTTGCCTACTTAAATAGCATTGAACATTTTGAAATTACTATCGGCATAACCCAAGTATCCAGTTTGCGGTTCATAATGTTTATTCAACATTTTGTGTAAAGAGGCCGAGTAACTTCTGTGTTATTGATATGTCATGGTCCTACATGCAATCATGCGGGCATTATGCTTTAGGCGTAATTCATCCCGCCAATGGGGAAAATTTTAAACTTTGCTGATTAACTAAAGGCTTGTGCTTTTGTTTCATTTTGTGCAATTTTCTTTCCTTTCACATAATACAAAAATGCAGTACCGATGGAAAGTTGATCCTTGTTTTTTTTTAAACTGCCCTGAAGTAGACCAGTGTAGTATCTTTGATCTCATAGCAGGCTTGCAAAGTGTCGCTGGATTAAATAAAGCTTGTAGATCTATCCCGAAATGTTTTTTTTTTCTTATCTGCTTAATAAAAATCCTTTGCCCCCCCCCAATTAAAACAAAAATCAGAGCTCAGAAGTATGAAACACTTGCATCTTGCACGGATGGACAAACATGTAGGCTATGATAATTATCATTTTTAAAGTCAACATCGTACATGATGCAATAGGCCGAGAGTGATAACTAGCTTACCATGTCGGCAATAGATCAAAGAAACCAAAGTTTGGTTTTTGGGAGTTGCAGCCCGACCTTCAAGCCAGCCCCACATCAAAGTAATTTGAGATGCCGGCAATGTTTAGTTTTTGACACTATATGAATGGTGATGTGCGTACAAACTTGCCTTACATTTACAAAAACTAACTTAATACCGCATTTTTCATAAAACATTTCTCTTATAAACAATAGCCAAGATGTTTTGTCCTATTAGATCTGCACACCGATTGATAACTAGATCTAAAGCACTGAAGCCCAGCCACCTTACCATCCAATTTAAACTCTCTCTCTCTCTCTCTCTTTTTCAGTCTTTTCTTAAATTACTCAGTTTTAAAAACGTTATTCTCCCTTTTTTTTTAGTTGTCAGTGATTTATTTTCTTAGGCAATGTTCTGATGTTTTCTTTGTCCAGTGTCTCTCTCTCTCTCTCTCTCTCTCTCTCTCCACTCTGAGTGTCTCTCAGTAATTCTCTCTTTCTCTTCTTCTTTCTCTCTCTCTCTCTCTCTCTCTCTCTGTTTCTCTTTTATCACAATGTGAGTGTCTCTCAGTAATTCTCTCTTTTTCTCTTTTTTTTCTTCCTCTCTATCACTCTCTCTCGATCTAGGCGATATCAAGATCCAGGACTATTTCTAATTTTGCTAAACACTTAATTTTGTTTCTTGATGTATAATCAAAGTTTGATAATGGTCCTAGAGATCTAATTTAGGCTTTAGTCTAGGGCCTTAGCCCACACAGACTTGAATACATTGTAGGCCGACATGACTTGCGGGAATCTATGTAATTTCAAATAGAGCAAAGGAAAACTTAATGTTTTCTTTTATTTAATATACAATGGGTCACAATATTAGGCCTTACTGAGATTCTGTAGTCCTGTCTCACATAGATTTTCTTTTTTCATGTAACCTTTTATTATTGTGTGAGCTAGATTTTGAATTTTATATACTGTAGTGCACCATAAAAAAAAAATTCATCACCCAGGCCCTAAGCCTGCAGGTCTTTAAGGCTTGATAAATGGTGATATTATTGAATAAATGGCAGTGAAGTAGGGAGATACTTTCTTGCATCTTTAGTGTTGAAAATTCATTAATTAGCCTCTGATATTATACTTAAATGTTATGGAATGTTTATGGTCGAGTATATTATTAAGGTGTAGTTCGGTTTATCCATTCGCATTTAATTGTACTGGCATATTCCTGTCAGATTTTCTAAATTCCTGTGAGCTCAATTTGGGGTTGGCAGGTCTGTAGTGATCTATTCTCAATGAAATGTGCATCATTATTTCTTTATCTTTACAAATATTCACTTGTGTCTTATTTTAATTTGTGCAGTTGCACTTATTTTAAATACAACAACATATTTGTCTAGAGTGAAGCTGATGCTTTTTAAAAGGATATTTTGATTTACTATCCCGATGAAGACCAAAATTCATATAGTTCACCTAATAGTAAATGGATTATTAGACAGAAAACAGGATGCATCAAAGGATGATCAGGTTTTTCAGAAAAAAAAAGAGTGAAGATCTTTGAAAAAAAAATGTCTGAACTACTGATGATGCACTTAACTATTCTTAACTCATTGCCTAACCTGAACATAAATTTTCAGGGATCATAGTGACAAATACCAGGGATTATAGGCCAAATTTGGGGAAATTCATATTTGGTTGTGCATGAAGAAAACTCCATTTTACATCAACATGATGTAAAAATTATGCTACACACATGCAAAATCTTTCTTCCTCCCCTTCCCATCTCTTTTCTTCACTACCCTTTTTATGCTCCCAGCAGGTAGCTTATGGAGTTTAACACAAACATCAGTTAAACTAATTATCTATAAACTTATATCCTGTTGTGTGTGCTCAAGAGGAGTGCTACATCTGGTCCGGCTTTCAGAGCTTCACAGGGAAAAAAAACACTACCTGATTTACCATGTACACTAACTGAATATAATTTACATACCCAATTTTTGGCAATTACCGAGGTCAGTTTTTAGTTCTCACTATTCTCGTAACAATTTAAAGAGTTTAGTAAGGAAAAAATTATTTCTCTTCTAGAAGTTTTGCAGTTTCTGAAGTAATAATCAGTGGATTTGTTGTACTTCTGATAGCTGTGTTAAAAAGTGCATTCTTTCAGGTCATGATTAAACTGTTAGTCATGCCTTTCCATTTTGATTTTTTCTCCAAGTAATTTAAAGATTTGAAACCAGATCTTATTTTCCTAACCAGGTGCCAGGGAGAGGTCCTCCTACTGTGCAGCATCAAGCATTATCTCAAGCCGAATTGGCAAGAAACAGAAATAAAGTTACAGGAATAGACAGGCGGCAGAGTAATGGAAACTCTGATTTTATTGTTTCACAAGTAAAGTATACAAAATTAATTCTTTGTATAAATAATGTAAGATAATGAGTCTGATTTTATTTTCTCTCTCCATTTGATATTGTAAGATTTTTTGTCTCTCTTTATTTTATATTGTAAGATAATTGTAAATTGGAGACTTAAAATGTATATTTGTAATCTGGACTTACATTAATCAGTTGCAGCAGTACTGGTTTAATATCACTGCAATTTTCTGTTGTTTTATAGGAGCCATCTATTGTGCGTAATTTGGTGGGGCCCTCTGATTCCAGGGAGCCAGATTCTTCTCAAGCACTTCCAACTAATAGCAGTGGAAAGCTGAAATCAAAGAAATTTTCTCAACACATGACAAATAGAAAAGATGAATCTGATGAGGTTAGAAAATTATCCCTACACTTAAGAAAAGTTGTCATTGTACACAACAAATAAAGCACTTTCTATATTTTTTTTTTTTGTTGTTGTTGTTTTTGAGTTTTCAAAAGAAGTTTTTAACATAAAAGGGACAAGAATTATTTCATTGTGTATTTCTAAAACATTTCATATCTCTCTAATTGCAAACCATTAAAAAACTTATATTTCTTAGATAATTTACTTTCTTGAAATATGAAATAAAGTTTCCCTTTTTTTTTTTTTCAATCGTCTGATTTAAGAACTGTCATATCGACATGTCTTTCTTCAACAGGTTCTTATTGCTCCTAATCTACGAACAGATTTCACGCTTCCCATTACCAATATCAACCCTATATCTCTTACCTCACGTCCTTCTGCCATCGCATCCTCCATGAGTAGCATTCCCACAAAGAAAGGTGCTGCTGCACCATTGCATTTTAAATTCTCAACTCCAATAGAGCAAAGAAGACCATCTGCCAGCAACCAGTCTCTTAACAATTCAGATCAGGTCAGTCCCAATGGGTTTTCGAAATGATGAGGAAATTCATTTAGCAAGAAAATTTAGTTCTATGTATCAGGCGGCCTAACATTGGTGCAAATAAACTATCTTTGTTTGCTTCTTAGACAAACAATACCTTGAAATTTATTGATATCATGTTCTATCATTATGTTATAAAAATTGTGCTCACCTTAAGTTAAAAAATTCAGTTTCTAGCTCACAAATTGTTGTCTCTTTAATCATTCAACATTTTTACAAAAAAGTTATAGGTTATGAAATTCATATTTGCGTTCACACTGATATAGGTGAGATTTATTTATAAGTAATGTTGTATTGCACTAAAGTTGATGCATTTTGAACTGACATGGAGAGTGTGAAACAGAGGGAAAGAGCTGGTTTGGGTGTTTCCGCCAAGACATTAAACATAATCATTGCTTTGCTTCATTTTTAAAATTAAACCTGTCTTTTCATTCTCTTTTCTATTTGTTGGAATTCCTACAATCTCCTGTGGTAGACAAAAAACAAGCTAGAGAGGCAATAAAATCATACTTTAATTTTTGTTGCTTTGAATAGATGATCTTCAGCATGTTTGAAAAAAAAAAGTCAAACTAGAAATCTTCAAAAGAAACTGAAGATCTTCCACATGAGCATAGAAAATCCAAAGCTTGAGAAGGTCATTCGTAGGTTTCCGAGGGCCATTTTTATTGTTCAAAATTTCATAAGTCATTAAATGCTATCAGAACTCAACTTTAACTCAACTATTTATCCCGATTTAATCGACACATCCCAATTTTTGGTGCAATTCACGATTTCACAGTTGAAGGTGAAAGTGTCCCGATTTTTCCAATTCGATCCTTCCTTTTAACCGCACAATCTTTTCTCATTTGTTTTGTTTTGTCTTGAGAGAGCAGTGCATGGATAATCAAGGCGTCAATGCTGCCATTCCTTTCTCTTCCCTTTTGGCCTGGATTTGGCCAAGTCCACCAGTATTGATTACAAAAAGTAACATTAATGTCAAATTTTCATTTTCTTTTTATATTGGTTACACTACAAGGTCTTATAGAGCAACATTTAATCCTTGATGTAAGTAAATTTCAGACCTTGGTGATTGCTCAAAAAATTGTAATTGATTGTCGGTCAAGAACGTGAGGAATGTGACAGTGACAAAAAATTAAATGAACACATAATGTCTGTACTAGATGTATTTCGTTTAAAAAACACCATGAAAAAAATTAAAAAAAAAAAAATCAAAATTATATGAAGTACGAGTCATTAATCATGAGGAATATTACACAACATAAATGGACAAAAATTTCCTTTTTTTTTATTTTAAACACCTATAATTTACCAAAAGGCATCCTGACAAATAAGATAAGGAGAGGAAACAGTACATAAAAAAAGAGGATGTTTATACATAAAATAATGTTTTTAAAAAAAAATTGTGAGGAATATTTCCATGAAAGCACTGACAAACAGGGTATAAATTCTAAGATTACTTATTTTAGCATTCCTAAATCCAGATTACCCCATTTTATAGGTATCAATACATTTAACAAATAACCCATGCAATTTTTTACATACTCGTAATCATAATTTTAAGAAAAAATGTAGAACTATTAAATAACTGCCGATAAATAGTAGATCTTCAAAATGTTATTTTTCTTCATCTACTACATTTAAGGCATGGAAATGCAGTCACTTGAAACATGAATATATAAATAAACAGTCCTTGCAAGGAATAACACGTAAAAAAAAATTAAAAATGGTAAAACAGTGTCAGGAATCTTACTTGAACTGACCATATTGCCATTCTAACAACATTCCTTACGTCTTCAACAACTCAAGATCTATTATATTTTAATGTTCTTACTCAACATATTTATTCCTACACAATGCAAATGTATATAATCACACAATCGATACACAAATTTATCCATGAATGTATTTGTTATTGTGAGTTAAGCCAAGGACATTAGCTGGATGAATCTATTGCAATTGCCCAACTTAACTTTCATCTAAGGAGCTGTGCACATTATTTAACATGTAAACAATAATTTCCCAGTACTATTTAAGTAATAGGAATCTATTAAAGCATTTAAAGTCTCCAAAGAATACTTAATTTGATATAGTAAGGAGCATTCGTTTACCTTTTTTGTAGGACATTTTAATATTTACGTCTTGTGGGCGTGGCGATTTTGCTTCCAAGCTGAAGCGAGCGGAAAAGGCTGTTTGACTTTCATGAAAAGTATAATGCACTTGTTCCGGTACATTTACAAAAAACTCCAGACTAGGTTTATTCAACATGCTGTGTAACGGAACTGAGTCACTTTTACATTACTGTCATTGTCTTCATGAAAACAGTTCTCTGCTATTGACGCTTGTGGTCAAGCAAACAATGAAATAATAATGGAGTTTATTGTAACAAAACCAATGTACCTGCGTATTCAATTGAGACATTTTAAAGTCCTGTGAGCACAATATGGGATTGGCAAGCCTGCTTTTTTTTATTTTTAAAATACTTATTGCTTCAAAGGAAAAGAAAATACAATTTAAATATACTCTTCCCATGAGCTTCCAGTAACATGTAACAGTCATCTTACTGTTCATTTCAACTGAACAAACAAAATCTTTCCATTTTCTCCCTTATTTAGGGTTTCAAGTTTAGCTCGCCAATAAAAGCATCTCAATCCAAAATAAATGCAGCTGGAGCAGAAGAAGGCTCTAAAACATCTCCGGAGCCAGCTGTTGGGGCCTCATCTGTTCTGCCAGCTGTGATGTTCTCTTCATCTGTACCTGCCTGGGGATCAACAGCACCCAAACCAAAATTTGCTTCGCCCGACATTGGTGGTAAGAAATTTTTTCTTAAGATGTGAAGATTTTAGGACCTAAAATTTTGTTCTTTTTGAAGTCATGTTTGATCACACTTTGCTTGATGTTTCCTGGCATGACTTTTTTATTTGGCTCCAGCAGGACGTCTGTCCTGTTACCTCTACAGCAAACCTCAAGTTCAACGAGCTTTGACACAACGAGGCCGCAGGTCAGCAAGGGTTACATGGAATCCGTTTTTTTTTTCTTTTCCTTTTTGGCCTTAAAAAAAAAAAAGACTTTGGATCCAGTACATTAATGCCAAATGAATCAAATTCAAATTTAGCAAGAAAAAAACTAATTCTGTTTCTTTGTTTTATCTTAAGTAACCTATTGATATTGAATTATACAAAAGACAAAGGAATGAGCATTGTATAATAGGGATATATAGATCTTTATGAAATCGAGCCCTGATCATAGAGACAATATTATAACAGTAGTAAATTGTTAAGCATTCTTGCTTCCCTTGTGCATCAAATCTGGGAAAGTTCTGTTCTTTACCTATTTTGTATTTTGTTTTAAAATAATGGTTATTTTGTGTCTCTATGTTACAGGGAGATGATTCAAGTACACTAAGCATTTTAGCCCTAGGAATGTCACAAAAATAGTGCAATATATTTTTTAAAAATTATTCTTTTTTTCTTTTTTCTTTTTTTTTTTGACACAGAAGAAAACCAAGAGAATCAGCCAATTTTAAATGTGCCCTTGACACTTCTTTGGTTTATTATGGCCCCCCCCCCCCCAATCTTATTAATTTATATGTCTGTGTTCTTGCAAATTTTTCCCCCCTAAAATTTTACAAATTCTGCAGACAAGTATTTTTTGTGGAGAGGAATTTTAGCCCTTCACTTTGAAGGCAGTCATTGCAAGCTCCTGCAGGTGATACCCTTGTGTTAAAAAAGACTTACATGATGCTTTGTTTCAAATGATGACTACTTGATAAGCATTAAATTAATGATTATTACTAAGGAACCACTGATGGCAAAGCATTAATGTATTCTTTTAATCTATTGTTATCTTGTAATGGACAGCATAATCTATTATTGTCATTTAACCTCACCTGCATGACCAAATTTTCAAGGAACCTCGTCAAGTTTCAAGTCGTATAGCAAATGGAGTGGATTCAACAAGGAAAGTTCATCTGGATCTGATGGGCTGCCATCACATGGTTTTTCTCTTGCTCCAGCTGCATCGCTTAAAACAGGATCAGTAATGGATATTTTGGGAGGAAAATGTGAGTGGCCAATACTTTTTTTTTCTTTGTCTTATGTTTTAAGGTCAGTTTTAATGTGTCAGATGTCACATAAAATTAAAGAATTCAAATGTGGATGTTTTTTTTTTCCTTCCTCTTAAATGCATTCTTTACAAACATAAAATTGAAGTTTTGTTAATTTGTCTTAAATGCTTTCTCTAACAACTTCAGTTGCTTATATTGTGGCATTGAGTCATCTATAAGATGGCTGTGTATAGATCAACAATCCATTTATCTATGTAATTGCACATTGTTGGGGACACAGAGCGTCTAAACTGAATCTCTAATTTTTTTTCAGCTTCAACTTCAACAGCCACACCAGTGAAAGGTAATGATTAAAACTGAACTATATACTGAAATATCTTTATTTATTTAAATTTCCAATTTATAGTGATCACTGAATGTACCTCTCATTTTGCGCCCAGAATGAGTTAAAGCCAACCTGTCACTTTGGCGTTACTGCAAATGGGCAAGCCTGAGCTTTATAAATTTGGAAATCTGGATGTTATCCTGCACTCCAAGATAGAAAAAAAAAAGAGGCCTTTAGCTATTCGCTGAAGGCATTCTCCTAATTCTATCAAACCAATTTGCTGATAGCTGTCCCTTCACGGTTCAAAATGGCGTGCCAAGAGAGTGTCATCCAAGATGCTATAAACTCAGTTTGAAGTTGTTCATGTGAAGCAATTTAAAAACATTGGAGGTGAAAGAGAGTTTAGGAGATAGTCAAGACAGGCTGAGGCTTTTGGTTAGATCAAATAATATAGAAATAACAATTGGAAATACAAACGGCAGTAAGAAGGAAATAAAAGGTGAGGATGCTGATTTAGTCGCAGATTTGGGAAGACTGCACATAGTAAAGTTAGAGAGTGTTTTGGATGGGAGTCTTGAGCTTAAGAAGGCTGATATCTTATCCTGTGTCTGAAAGCTGAAAGGAGCCACATGAGAGACAAGCTGTGTAAAATTTAAATGACTAAATGCAGGCCTGCTTACAATCTAACATCTTGTGGGAAAATTTGCAATCCCTTATGTATGTTGTAAAACCTCGCGAAATCAATGCAGATCAAAAATTGTCATTGGTCTTGTCTAGATAAAAATCCAACGAAACAAACATGTCCCAGAATTTTATCATTTCTAGCATTAATTTCTTTACTGCCAGGGTATTGCTGTAGGTTTCACCTAGTCATACAGTAAACAAAACACTAATAGAAGGCTCAAATCTAGGCTATAAGCTTGCCATTGATGGATGCACTAAGAAAAGCTCCCACTTTTTTTCTTAACTTAATTTTTGGGGATTTAGTTCCCTAAAAAGGGCAGCTTTGATTGGGTGTAACTTGCAGAGGATCTAATCTAGGATCCAGATCCTGATGAATTTTGAGATTGGCAGCGCTAAATATCAAAGTTCATTTTTTTTTTCATAAAGTAAACATTTAAATCCATTGATTTCTTTACTAGATACAGATGACCTGATGGCAAAGTTTAAAAAGCCAGCTGGCAGTTGGGATTGTGACACATGCATGCTAAACAACAAACCAGAAGCAGTTAAATGTATAGCATGTGAGACACTAAAGCCAGGGACAAAATCACCATTACATTCAACAGGTATTATATAATAGGTACTTCTTTTCATTTACAATTTTTTTTATTTTCCTGTTATTGGCTTCAGCCAAAACAACCAAGTTCAGATTTTAAGATTTTTACAGTATTAAAAGATTCTAGAAATTTCTGGATTTTTCTAGGTGTGCATCAAGCCTCATCACATTTTTTGTGAATCTTCTGGTTTATCTTTTTACTAATTTGGAATATTTTAACCCACTGTCTGTAAATGCAGAAATTTGTTCTTGTAAGGTTCTGAAAGCAATTAATTTTTCAGGAAACTTGTTAAGACAGTACAATGGAGCAGCATCTTGAGGGCCACCTTAAGCGATGGCATTTTACTCTCTTAATGACCTTTGCAAAAGGCTAACTAAAATCCTCCCTCTGTGTGTGTGTGTGTGTGTTATTCTCAGAAAAGATGATTTTAGGTTTTATTAATTTATTATTTTAAACTTTTTACTAGGCACAGATGATCTGATGGCCAAGTTCAAAAAGCCAGCTGGCAGTTGGGATTGTGACACATGTATGCTTAATAATAAACCAGAAGCAATCAAATGTGTAGCATGTGAGACACCCAAGCCAGGGGCAAAGCCATCAGCTTCAACAGCAGGTGATACATTTGTTAATAGTTAAAATCAGTAATTACGGAGGGCTCAGGTGCTTCTTAAATTGGCCAAGCAAATGTTAATGGCCTCTGAAATAAGATCGTTTCGAATATTTATGAAATGGAACACCTTAGAATGTTGGCACATTTATTTCTGGTAACTTAATTTTTTCAGCATCTTTCATTGATTACTTGTATGTAATGAAGCTCTATAAAGCTATTGTGGGAATGAGTCATAAAACCTTTTGTATCTTTTGATAATCACAAATGTAAATTATCGGTAAATCTTCCATTATTGCTCACTAGAAAGCTCAGCAGCAATGTATACATAGATTTAGAGAAACAATTTGCTTTTCCTGGTTAGGCACAGATGACCTGATGGCAAAGTTTAAAAAGCCAGCTGGGAGCTGGGACTGCAACACAACCTAAAAACAATTAAATGTATGACATTTAAGCCAGGGGTAAATGTAACAGCAGACTTGCAACCTATACACAATTGCATATTTGAGTTCTCATAACTGGAAAAAACACGCAAAAACGCGGCAAAAAATTTTGATACATATTTTCCTCAAATGTAATAAGCAAAGCCAATGGAGGTTGTGAATTACGATGTAACCGGGTTGAACTATTTTCCTCCCTGATGATGACTTGGCTAGATCGACCCTTTCTTTGTCCAAGAAAAGAATTGATTGGTTTGATTTCTACCGAAAGTATGACTGCTATGTCACTGGTCAGTAGCTCATTAGGCCAGGCTAGCAGAGTGCTTTGGTTTACTATGATAAGCAAAAGAGCGTGATTTATTTATTGCACTTTTGATTTAGCTTTTATACACTAATTGCGTATGAGGAAAGAAAGTCAGTTTTGAAATAAGCATTTTAGGTTGGGAATACACAAAATAGGTCTTTCTGTACGTCATAATAAGCAAAACCAATTGCAAGGGTAGGGAAGTCTGTAACAGTATCAATTGCAGGTGATACATCGTGTCTGCTCAGTTTTAGAAATAGGTGATCTTGCTTTCCTAGTTTCAGCTTTGCACTAAATATTCACTCTACGAAATTCACCTAAATTTTGTAGTATGCTATTTGAGAATGAATAAAAGGTGTAGTATCACCACATATGTGTATCATGTATATTTGCAAGAGAACACCATAACTATTCATTTTAATGAGTTTCAATTACCATTGGGCTTTCCCACAGATTGTGAGAAGATTTGGTTGTTGTACAATGAGAGCACTCTGACCATATGGCTTTTATTGCATGTGTTCCTCTCTCAAAATGTCTGTGGTGACAATCATTGTGTGTCAATCTGAGATAACCCATCACAGCTCACAAAATATGCATGTTGAGTTTTCATTTATTTGATAATCCATAATTGTTCTTTTCTTAAATAGAGCAGAAGCTATGAAGGTAGATACCCATATTAACTCACTGGCTACTTTACCCGCAATGTTTGTGGGAAAATTTAGTGGACAGCAAAGTACCAATCCCACAACTCCTGCATAATACAGAAGAATTGGTTGTGGTACATTGAGAGCACTCTGACAACATGGCTTTTATTGCATGTGTTTCTCTCTCAAAATGTCTGTTTGTGGTGACACATCAATGTGTATCAATCTGAGATAACCCATCACAGCTCACAAAATATGCATGTTTATTTATTCGATAATCCATAAACGTTTGCAGGAAAATTTTGTGGACGGCGGAATACCAATCCCTTAAGTCCTGCAGGTTCCAATTTCCGAATCTTTTTCCCATGTAAATATTGCAGCTGTTGCAATGTAAGTTACGGCGTCCATTGGCTTAGCCATTTAGCTTTCGAATGATATAGGCGAAGTTTGTTTCAGACGATTAGTACGAGCAGGAGAGCAATTTAAAGACACCTGTAGCAGCTACCAGTTTCCGACTGATTTCTAGATGGAGTCTCGTAGATTTAGACTATGATGAAAGTTTAGATATTGATAGCATTGTGGGAAATGTAAAGATCCATATTATGAGCCTCCAATGTGTAAGAAGGTTAAGTCTAGTCTCGCCAAAGGTAGAGGGGGAGGAAAAGGTAGGGGCAAATCGAGCCTCACATGGATAAGTGTAGATCTAAACCCCAGCCTCAAGTTGGAGCTAGATCCAAATCAATATCTAGATCTAAATAATCAACCAAATGACATACTCAAAATTTTTTTTGTAATGTAATCTTTATTATATTGAAAAAGTATGATACAAATGTCATAGGTATATCCAGACCTGCCTACAACCCCGCATCTTGCCGGAAAATCCCGCATTTTTGCCTCTGTCCCGCAATCCCGCATGTTCCGTTAAAAATCCCGCAAAAAGAACACAGAGCAAGTGATTTTCACAAGTCTTTTTTTTCTCATAAAAACATCCCGAAATATTATCACTTCCGGTATCCATTTTTTTACTGCTAGAGAACTGTTACAAATGTGTCACATTGATCATCCATTGTAAACAAGATACCAAACAGAAAGCCCGATCTTTTTGAATACTAGAATAGAAAAATATAATCTAATAGATGCACTAATAACATACACGTATTTAATTTAAAAACAGCCAAAAATTTAGGCCCTGCAATAGACTGTTTTGTTTTTTTTTTTTTTTTTAGAAAATGAATTGAAATTTAGGGAAATAAGCTTTTATTAGGTGTAGGCCTATCTTACAACAAATCTAATCTAGAATCTGGATTAAAGGTGGATTTGAGATCATAGTCAAGATTTCAACACTCTTTTTTTCCTATTTGAAAGAAAAAAAATTGGAGGTTTTAAGATCCTTCACATTTCAAACTTTATCTTATTTTTGATAAATAGATCAATATATTTAGATCTAAATTTGTCTTTTATACTCATTGTCACTTTAAATTTCCAGAGAAAGAGTCCAGCTTTTTTTAAACAAAAATTATTATCATTTTTTTTTTTTTTTTTTTAGTTTTTAAATGTGACTTTGCAGGGAAGAGCATTTATTATATTACTTGGCACACAATGTGAATTTCTAGAATGCACTAAAAAAGGGAGGCAAGTGACTACTTATTTCTCGCAGCTTTTTTTATTTTTTATTTTTTTTTTTTTTTGAAGGGGGGGGGGAATGATCCCCCAAATTCGCTGAAAATCCCCCATTTTTCACATCTTGATCCCCCAAAACTGGTGAACAAGGTAGGCAGGTCTGTATATCTCTACTAACAAATGCACAGTGGTGTTTTGAAAACACCCCTGAAATGTCTGGTACACAGGGAATTATTAGGAAAAAAAAGTCTGGTAGTCAGTGGGTTAAGGCCTAGCAAATAACATGTTCCAATGAGTTTTGGTAGGTTTTTTCAGATTGCCATCATATGTGGTGAATTAAGTACGTGAGCAAAATATTGAAACCACTGTAACTAATAAGCTATCTTGTTGCAAAATATCTATTGAACTGATTTTTTTCCTTTGTAAGTTCACTTCTTCTTTGTTTACCTCCTTCACTGCTTATCTAGGGTCTTCTCAAAAATTGCCTCTTGAGGGTACAAATGACCTGATGGCCATGTTTAAGAAGCCAGCTGGAACCTGGGAATGTAACACTTGTATGCTGTCTAACAAACCAGAGGCAAGCAAATGTATAGCCTGTGAAGTCCCTAAACCTGGTGCTGCCCCTAAGTCAGGTGAGTATAGTGTTCTTCTCAGGTGTAGGCTATCCATTTGCAATGTCTGAAAAGCATTTCATTTGATGAACCCATGGAGATCTTCTGATTTCCTCTGAAGAGTCTTCTAAGGAACCTCTGATGAAAGGCCCTGGTTTTAAACTTGGGTATCTTTTACACTTTCTTAATTCATCTCTTTTAATTGAAAAAAAAAAAATTTGAGGCTTATGCATTCTTGAATGTGTATTTCTTTTGAAATGAAGGTGAAGCTGCTAAATTGATCTACTCACCTTAGGCTGATCATTAATATTTACGTTTGAAGGAATGTATTACATGTCTTCCATGTTTATCAAAATTTGGTACAGTCAGTTCCGTGGAAAAGTTACGTCTTTTTTTTCAATTGGTTACTAACTATCCTGATAACTGATGCATTATGGATAGGTAGAATAAAAAAAGGCCTAGCTGTGTAAGCCATGGTAGTTGACAATTGCTGGATTCTTTCTGTTCAGTGGCAAAGCATGTCTCAAAGGTGGTGAGAAAGTCTGACCTGCCAACCTGGAAAAACAAAAACCTGTACTCTGAAGCTCAAAACATTCTTATTCAAAGCTTTATTTTTTTTTCCTTAGACCATATACTGTTAGGCCTATATTGTGACAGGCATATCAAACCTCTGAAGTCCCTATTCACAAAAAAAGGCACCTTGAGAATTTTTTTTATTACTATTATTCGCTTATAATGTCAGGATGAAAAAAAAAATGTTTCATTTGATGAATTCTCGGAGACCTTCTGATCACTTCTGAAGAATCTTCTAAGGAACCTCTGATGAAACACTTGGTACTTTCAAAATTGAATTTGTCTTGTGTTTGTTTGGTTTTTTTTTTTTTAAACAAAAAGGGATAGTTATAATTAAATTTAAATGGTGTCATCCTGCAGCTTTTTCTTTTTGATTCAGCGCTATTGTTGCTGTATCAAGTGGAATGGAAGTTTTATGTATGAACTTAAGCTGAGGTAAATATTAATTTGCAGTATGGTTCTGTTATCCTACTTTCAAAATTCATTGCAAGAATGAAGCAACAAGCTTTTAATAACTTTTTGCACAGTGCAGAATCAGGTGTTAATTGCAGGCCAGGTTTATTTGTGTGGAAAATATTTGTAGAATACGTTCTTAATCTATGTTTTCTGTTTTGTTTTTTTCTTCTTCTTAATTTTCAAACAATTTTAATGAGACCTTGATTTTCAAAATTAAACAGTCATTCAGTAGAAGATTTCATGATAGTTATGAATAAACCAAAATCTGTTTTGAAAAGGGCGGACAAACGTTGATAAAACCTATCTAGATCTAATTCTAGTGAAATTCCACAATTTTCTGTAAAGGAACTTAATCTACACCTACAAGCCTTAAGTCTAATAAGCACTCCAAGTTGTGTAGAATTGTTTGTACCATGCTAGATCTCTAGATTATCCATTCTTTCTGTGTGTTTTGCTTGGGGACTATTTGATTTCTCCAAATTATCTAAATCTATTGAAAAGCAGATAAAAAAAAATCGTGTTTCATTGTCCTTGACCAGCCAAAAATTTTCAGTCTTTTTTTTTAATGACTTTTCAGATGCATCAAATAACTCTCTGTCTGCTATGTTTAAAAAAACACCTGGTAATTGGGAATGCGATACATGTTTAGTGCAGAATTTACCATCAGCCTCACGCTGTGTTGCTTGTGATTCTCCAAAACCTGGTTTGGAATCTGCTGGAATGGGTACATATTAATTTTTGTGTTGTATTATCTAATGTCTCCTATAGGTTTCAGAAGGTATTAATGAACAGCAAACCCTCACACCTATTTCTTGTATTTATTTTTCCCTTCTCATGTAAAGGTTTTTTTTTTTTTGCGGCAATGTTGATGAAGTAAGTACAGACCAATCGAAAGGAGTAGTGTTCATGTGAAACTGATGAGATTTTTTTTGGTGGGGGGGGGTCCTTTTTTTGGAATGTGCTTTTCAAAAAGTTTAAAACGACTCAGAACCAATGTTCTACACATTTTTTTTTACAAATTGGAAGGTTTTGATTGAATTTAAAAAATTTCAAATTTCAACTTCTGACTCGTTATGACTGGATTGGGGAATATTAAATATATATCTAAAAATTAATTTTCTTTGAGTTACTAGTCTCTTTTAAGAAAGAATTTTCGCAGATCTATTTGTAAAGGGCCCTGAGCATATGTAAGTCAGATTATGTGCTGATTTAATCCAGCATGCCTCACCCTCAAGGTTCCGTAAACAACACACCTGCAAGGCAACATATAAAACACCGCTAGACAGGCCTGTCGCTGGACTCTAGATCTAGACTTGACATCACGAAATTTTATACTAAATTTAAATCAGGATTATAATCTTACTAGTTCAGATCTCTCCAGAGGCATGAATGATTACAAGCAAGGAATTAAAACCATACACTTTTGCTTCCCATGACATTTTAATTCTAAATTCTCTACACCTTCTACTATTTCAACTTTGTGTATATATCCGGTACCGGATTTGATGGAGAAATATAGCTAATTTGTTTAAAGATGCCTCCTCTTGATCTAGAACTAGTTATTGATGCAGATTCTTGATCAGGCCACTCTTAGCCTAACCTAGCTAAGCGTTGACAGCTGAACCCTGGACTGCAAATCGCAAGGGTCTTGGGTCTTGTGGCTTTGAACTGCCACTTAGATTAAAAAAAAAAAAGCTAATGGCTCTTTTTTGCAAAAATAGTTTCAAGATATTCCAAAAACCCTATTTCTTTGATTAAAGTAAAGAAAAGCATGCCTTTTCAGGACCATGCTTATCTGGTGTTGCTAGCATAGTATGGCATTCTTTGTGTTAGTGGTCCCTGTCAAAATAATGGCCCCTTAAAAGATTTGAAACCTCTAATATATGCTGTAATAAATCTGCACACCAAACAATTATATAGATTTGGGGGGGGGGGAATGTGCATGCTGTTTTGTGTCAAAATACCACAAATTTATTTTATGTTCTGCTGCAATGTTTGTGAAATAGAAAACATTTTCCAAAATTTGATTGCATTCCCAGTTATAAATTTGCCGGACATGAGATGATTTTAGTGCATGTGAGGGCACAAGCCTCAAGCAACATGTTTTCAATATTTCAAGATTTTAAAATCCATGATTTTAGCCTCAAATTCCTGATAGAGTCCATTTGATATCTGAAAGGGTTAGAGATAAGTACCCCTGAGAACACTGCACTTATACTAGCTTTCAAATTTGTTTTCAGAGGTACACTTTTTTTTTTTTTGCCTCGCATAACAGGTTAATGTATTTCAAATGCTAATGTCACATGATCTGTGGTAATTTCTTAGATATCTATTTTTTTCTCAGGCTATTTGTGATGGATCTAGATTTGTTTTTTTTTTTTTGTTTTTTTTTTTGAGCAACATCTCAAATATACTCTTTTACAGACTTGCCAGGTCTTCCGATTTAATCGGGAGTCTCCCGATTTTTTGAAAGAAAATACCCGTCTCCTGATTTCCGGATTTAAAGTGGGAAATCCCAATTTATCTTGATATTCTGGTTTGAAGCGTTGATATACTGAGTTTGTTTTTTCTGTTGAAAATTAAAAGAAAGGAGAAATAACCGGTGAAAAACTTATGTCTTTGAACAAATAATATTCCGTCGCCTAAGTCAGTCGAGCAATCTTGATACTCTTGGAGCTGGTTGCGACGTTTCAACCATTCATCCAATGAGCAGGCAAATCTGTGAAGTAGGTCTACAGGCAAACCAAGCATGCATGCATTGTCACAGTGTGAACAGTAAAGTTAAAATCCACGGAGGATATTTCCGCGAAGCAAGAAATTTGCATAAAGTGAATGACCTGCGCCCAGCACAATCCATATCAGTGTGTAGATCTAGATCTCAAACATGCACATGACTACATAATTGCTCGAGTAAAAAGAAAAGAAACATCAAATAATTAGATGAAGTAGGAAGGGTATTAGTGTTCTTGATTTAGAACTTCACTGTCATCTGGCGATCATAGATCTAGTCATAACCAAACCTTGATCATTGTTTATCTCGGGACCTGGGACATCTATTGTCATCTCTTGCCAACACAGCGTAATGCCAATCATAAAACGAAATAGACCTAGTTTAGTTTTGAAAACAGGTTCCTTTTTTTTTTTTGATAATGGCATGCCAGGGGAAAATAACCAAACAATTAAACAAGGTGTACTTTAAAGCAATTCAGTGGCATATGCCTTATCTTTGAGCATCGGCGATCACAAAGTAGAATATTATGTAAAATGTTAATCTCACATATACAAGCACAAGAACAAAAGCTTGTGTTAAGCCTACATGCAATAATTTCATGTTCATTGGTAATATATGTATAAGTCTCAACCGTGAGGGAATTTACTTGCCATAAACTGCCTTGTTTGTAAATTTTGGCGATCATAATGATTTGAAGAATAAATAAATTTTTTTTAAAATGGGCCGAATTCTTTATCATCCACTGCCTTACCCGTTAACCTTGATGAGCATAATTTAAGTAGATTTAGGCCCATAATTATACAAAACGTACTCGTACTGAAGAGAACTGATTAG
>BLXT01003724.1:521486-535266 GCA_019648995.1 Plakobranchus ocellatus
GTCTGTTCTTGTCATGTTAGCTTAAACCAATGGAATACCGATACAATACATGTACAAGTTTTATATGGGAAATGCAGAGAAGTGGGGCGAGGGAAAGGGAGGGTGTAGGACTGACATGAACCGACACGACCGGGTGTGGGTGAGCTGCCCGCACAACGCTTCGCTCGACCACTTCCTTCTCGCCTCTCTCTCTACTTAGCTTTCCTCCTGCCCTCATCTCTCTCTCGCATTCTCTCTCTCTCTCTCTCTCTCTCTCTCTCTCTCTCTCTCTTTCTTTCTCAGTCTCGCTACATCCTTTTATTTTAATGAAATTCCCCTCCCCCTCCCTCCCCATTTTTTTCCTGTCTTCCCTTTCCCCTTGTGTTTTTAAACCTTATCCCCCCTGCCCTTTTTTTCTTCTTTTGTTCTCTCTTCTACAAAACACACAAATCACAAAAATAAGTAAATACACAGTCTCTCCATAACAGGTCATAATATAAAATAATATTAATAATACGTATCCCTTCCTTCCAATGACTATGATAATGTCACGAGACACAAGAGTGACTCATCCCCTGGACCTGACCCGTCACACATTTCGGCTAGCGCAGAGCAACAACTTTCTGCAATCATGATGCCACCAGCCTTAGCACTAGACTCACAGATCTCTTCAGATCACATTAGAACACGTGTGTCTCTCCAACACAACATGACAATGAGAATCAAATTATTCATATTGACAAGTCTTCGCGGCCGATTATTTCTTTGCCACATTGCCTCTCTACAGCATTGAACCAAACATGATGTTTTGGAGTTTTAGTTCGATACAAACCGTATCAGTTTTTTTTTCAGCACTGGCCTAGTTCTGATTCTGAATTCTGACTCGTGGCTGAGTATCGAGGGATCAAAGTAGCGTCTAGAGCCAGGCCTGTGACTATGTGAGTCATACAACACGCAACCGTGAGCGTGCACTAGATGAATTAGATATGCTCAGTTTGCGCCCTTTCATTTCAATTATAATTATTATTTATACATACTGTAAACTGCGAGTGGATCAGTTTTAGAGCAGCTCTTCCCGAGGCACGATGCTGCTTGGATCGATTTTGCTAAGTGTGGCATCACTAGACCTATAGGGTAATATTTTCATTCAGAATTATTGATACTTTTTTTTTTTAATTGTGCAGCTTCTTTTAGATTCGCCTCGGATTAAATCCTCTTGATAAGTATCCTGCTGATGCAATCATCTAATCACAGGTAGAGTGCTTTTATTTTCAGTTTTCGTAAATAATAATAATAGTAATAATAATAATAATAATAATAATAATAATAATAATAATAATAATAATAATAATAATAATAATAACACTTCATTTCATAGACATAATTATGACCTTAAACAATGTTCGTGAAAATCTTTAATCGGAACTGTAATTTCATAAAGCGCATTTTTTTTTCTTTTTGGGTCAAATGACCTAGACCTAGATTCCATCGTTCTATATAGACTAACAGTAGCAGTGTTTTCATGCGGCTAGAACGCATTCTGTATGTGATCGATCTCTAGTGTGTGAGCTTTCCAGAATGATGTGAGTCACTCACGGTCTTGTATTGGATCAGTTTGTGCTTAAGATCAAATTTGCTCTCTTTAGTGTGGTTAAGCTTACACTTTTGAATTCTTTTTGTTTTTTGTTTCTATTTGTTTTGGGTTTTTATTTTATTATTATTATTATTTTTAGCCTTTATCATTTTCAACAGAAACTAAGACAACCAGGTTGTGTGTGTGTGTGTGTGTGTGTGCGCGCGCGCGTGTGTGTGTGTGTGTGTTGTCTCTTCTATACTCTTTTCTTTACGTTGTCGAAATATTGTAACAAAAAGATATCAACTTTGATGCAAGTTCCCCTTCTTCCATGGCTTGCACTAATTCAGTAGGCCCCTAAACATAGCGAATTGGAAAAGAACAAAAATCAATTTATTCGTCGCAACCGCGACGCTATTTTTTATTTTTGTCGATTCAGATAGAATGAATGCTGCTATCGTTATTTTTTTACTTAAATACGTAGAAGAAGAAGAAGAAGAAGAAGAAGAAGAAGAAGAAGAAGAAGAAGAAGAAGAAGAAGAAGAAGAAGAAGAATGTTAGCAAGGATTTCTTGATTTGCACCAAAAGGACTCGAGATGAAAAGGCAGTGCCAACATAGATCTGCTGCTGAATAATATAAATATAGGTGAATTGGAACTGAATGGGATGTTGCTCCTTGCAATGATCCAAACAATAAGCGTAAACATATGGCTTATTTGAGAAAAAGGCACCGAAGGAGTCCTAAAGAACCATCGAACGCATTAGTATTTTAATGTTCGTTTGGAAGATGGAAATAAAATTAAGTGCAATTTTACATTGTTCAAACATATTAATAGAAAATCGTGCATTATTCAGTGTGAATGAAAAAGCATGGAGTGAAGATAACAAAAAGGAAGTGTTCGTCTTGAGAACGGACAAAACGAGCCAGGATAAATGTGTGTGTGGTGGTGTGGGGGGGAGGGGAGGGGAATAGTTAGAGAGAGAGAGAGAGAGAGAGAGAGAGAGAGAGAGACAGACAGACAGACAGACAGACAGACAGACAGACTGAGAGAAAGGGAAGAAAAGAAATAGAGAAGAGAGAAACAGTCAGACATAGATAGAGAGAGAGAGAGAGGGAAAAAGAGAAAAAGAGAGAGAGAGGCCGAAAGAGAGAGAAACAGTCAAACATAGCGAGAAAGGGAGAGAGAAAGAGAGAGAGAGAAAAGAGAGAGAGAGAAAGAGAGAGAGAGAGACAGAGAGAGAGACAGAGAGAAACAGTCAGACATAGAGAGCGAGAGATAATCATGCAATGGTGTGTGCAAGTGGTAATTTAAGAGCGCGTATTTAAATGGCAGACATCACTGAGGTAAATGTAGATCCTATTACACATGCTATGGTGAAATTCCTTATCTGCGTGTAAACATCCATAACATTTGCTCTGTAACGTAGAGTTATTTATTTTATACCTTTATCATTTTTGCGTCGCTCAAAATGCGCATACGTGGTCCGCCCACCCTATGTTACTGGCACTGACATATGTGTGTATAGTGATGTACATTCATCACTAATTTCATTCACTACAGTGGCTGGTTCCCGTGGCTTGAAAGTGCCATTATCATTAATTTGGTAAATAAAGACTTACTTTTATGAGCTCAATACTTTGCACGAACAAAATTTGAGAGTGTTTAAAGAACAAAATTTGAGAGTGCCTAAACTTAAAAATCAAATCAAAAGAAAAATTTTAATTCAAACAGAAAGAGAGGAAAAGAGGAGAAAAAAATTTCTGGCTCAAAGGAGAGGACTGATTTTTAGTTGTTATTCATTTATTTGTTTACTTTTTTTTTTGGAAAAGTAGTTAATATGAATTTGAACATTGCGTTCATTGAGTTCTATGGACACCATGTATGTGTATGTGTGAGTGTATATATAAGTGTTTACCTCTGAAGTATTTTTCACCCCGCCAGGCGTAACTTTGTTCGTTATTTTTTTTTTTTTCATACCAATGCATCAGCGAAAAGTTCTATCAAGTTAAACTAGTTATTTCATTGCTCTTTTCATTTGTATCTCATTGTTGTGTTTATTGGCAGTAAGTTATTTGTTATGCTGTAGCTGAAATTTTCCACGGTTCTTGAAGTTTATTGTAATGAAGACTTCTAACCCTATTTTAGTAGGATTTTTTGTATTATAAATGAGTTAATTGAATTTCAGTGTAGTTACAGATACTATGAAAATAGCTATTGATTTTTGAAAAACAACAAAAGGATAGAAAAAAAGTCAAAAACACCCTTTGACACAAGTGCCAACGTGTTGAAACTGTCTTTAACCCTGCAACTTATATTGTAAGATGAACACATCGCATTTATTGCTCTTACAATATGCAAAATACAACACAAAAATAGACTCCGGAACATAATCTTATATAATATACTGCTAAGAGCCCGTTAGCTAATAAAATGTCTGGGAACATTCATTATTATTTTTAATCTGAAGCGTGAGTTCTTAAGGCTTAAGTTAAATTACTAAGGTACGTAACATAGAGCATCTTGATGTTTACCAACCAGGCTACTACCATATTGTGTTATGAGGCTGATCATCGTTGTTTTACATCTGTAACATTGTAAAATATTAAGGCATAACTTTTGTAGTTGCTATCTATTGTTACAAAGACAGGCTCACCATCGCAGATAATTATAAATGTTTCACAATATCCAGCCGTGAATTTACAGGGCCCACCTACTCAAACCACTTATACGAAGATATAGAGTCTAACACACTATTGTAACTGACATATTCGATTTTTTAGTACGGTACTACTACGAAACACGGTTCTACTTTCAATGGCCCAAATGGTCTCCCCTCCATCAACGCCCACTATTATTTTTTCCGAAGTTATGCCCGATTACCATCAAAGCGTAAAGGACATTTTGAAAAATACAATTTTTACCTACATCGTTGGCGACAACTACATGTGTGCTATAGTAGGCCTATGTCAATCCATTTACCAATATTGATGCACATTTCTTTTCGGCAAACCACCGTTTTTGTCGTCTTGTCCTTTTCAAATTTTTTTACGTTATTATCAACAGCGAGCACTATGTGTCCAAACAAGTAAGAATTATTTTAATATGTTTTGTGTACTAACGCCTTTATCATAAACTAGCGTATTTAATAACAGCAGCGGAGAAAACATTTTTGTTATGGCATAAATCGTATTTGTCAAAGGCTAAAGAAGTAGAAAATAATATCCAACTAGAAATTATACAAAAAATATGAGGTGATGACACAATGAAAGAATAGCAAAATTACATTGAAATTTTCGACTTTTATTATCTGTTATCAGAACGTTGAAATAGCAATTAGGATTATAAATGAGGTAAAACAACTGATTTTATTTTGTATGGAGTGCTTTATTTTTAAATTCAAAAGGATAAATTTTTTAAAGAAAAAACATAGAATAACATAGAATTCACCACTGTGGCTTTCATTTATGTAAAGTACATCACTATATCACATAATTTATGCTGTATCAAAGTTACAGTTAAGAGAACATTTGTTAGTTCAGTTGCCATGGATCTTGCAAAGTGGCATGAAACTTTAAACTGGTCTCTCTGAAAAATTAATCAAATATCATTTAGGATAGTACATCATCTTGAGGAACATTGAAATAAAGTTCTGTTGAGTGCAACTGTAACAATAAGATTCAAACCAGCAACTGCACAGGACTTCACAAAAGTTGATTTTTTCCCTCTAGATTTTATTACTGCACAGCATTTAGTTTATGCCGGATATCATCCCACTCTATTTTTGTTGTTAGCTTCTTTTGAATACAAACTAAAAACTTGTCAAGTGTGGCATATCTGGTTTTTCGATTGAGCCCTATGGTTTCGCATAACTTCAATGATTGAGAGATAAAAAATCGAGTTCATCATTTACAGGGGAAAATGACGCCAATTTAAAATAATTATTTGACCCACAGAAAATTCCTACCAGCCAGGGATTGTAGCTCTAGTAGTGGGTCAAGACGTTTTTTTTTGTAGCCGACCTAAGTCATGTACGGTTGCGTTGTCCACTTCATGTTGTATTTTCTCCCGAGGCATCCCTTCTTGTCAGTCTTTGTTTGTACAATCTCCTGATTCGTTGTTAGCAGTCTTGGGGCTGCTTTCTCGGCCTAATTTGCTTTGTCTGTCAAACCTCCTTTCCTCCCCCAGCTATCCCTCTCTCTCTCTCTCTCTCTCTCTCTCTCTCTCTCTCTCTCTCTCTCTCTCTCTCTCTTTCTCTCTCTTCTTTTCTCTCCCTTTACTAACCCTAGCCCTTGTCATTTCGTAACTAATCACTGTGTGCATCTTTGTCTGACCTTGTCTTTTCCTCTTTCAATAACAGTCAGCCGGCGTCCCTCTTTCTCTCCGTGCAACGCAATTTTGCTCTATTTTATACGCTTTCCTCTTTTTCCACCGACGTCAGTCTCCCTCTCCCCCCTAATTTGATGCAATATCCGATGCACACAAGTAAATTCCTTAAAAATCAAAGTGAAAGCTAAAGATGGGTAACGCAAATCGGGAAGAAAAAATGAGGACACCTTGAATCTTCTTCAAAGAAAACTCTTGACTTGTAGCGATGGTAGATTGATTTAGGAAAAAAAAACCAACTTCTTTATGTCTTCTAATTTCGTATAATTATTCTTTCTTTTCTTAAATGAAGAAATCGGTATCTTCTCAAAAACTTTCATCCTTTAACAGAGAATTTAAATGCTCTGTGTTACATATTATTCCATATTACTCAGTAAAAAAAACCAACAAAAAACATCGAAGTAACGGGATTGAGAGCCGGTCCCCCAATAAGTTTTCCGTAAAAGCTTAGGGGACGTAAAACAAACTAGAAATAGGCTACTATGGATTGAGAGCCCACTGATGATAAATATTCACTTGTTATAACAGAAAATATAATTTTAGCATCAATCAATCTTCCAGCTAAAATAAAAGGATCAATCTTGAAACATTAATTTTATAGATTGTCGAAAGCTATTCAGTCAGTATTATCAGACATAGTAATTTTATGTGTAAGCTTTATGTCGACCAAAGTACATAAATTATGCAATTTTTTAAAACTCCATCCCCAATACTGGCAAGTTTTCATTTGAGAGGATCAACTGAAGATGCGGAACACCAAGCACGGTAACATACTGCATAATTATCAATTAAGTGGACTCGACATAATGACAACAGTCAAAGTCTAGACAAATGTAACCATGGTGTTTCTGTCTGCACGGTGTGTTGCAAAATGTTCATTCTTCTCGATCTCATCTGCTTGACTTTGTCTTTAATTTTTCAAGTCTACTTTTTCTCTAATGATTTTTGTCACTTAATTGTTTGTTTGTTCTAATTTATCCAATTCTTTCTTAACTTTCCCCCAAATCTTGCTTTTGCGTTGCCTCTTCTCGACACCGTTGACAGTGTCAATGCCTTACACTTTTTAACCTTCTCTGTTCTGCCTTTTTAACACCAACACTTTTTTTTCTGTTTTTCTGTTTATTATTATTATTATTATTATTATTATTATTATTATTATTATTGTTATTATTATTATTATTATTATTATTATTATTATTATTATTATTATTATTATTATTATTATTTTGGCTTTTTCAGCTTCTTTACCTATTTGTATTCTTTTGCTTTTTCTGAATCCCAGTCTCCTTCTGTTACATAATGTCGACCAGAGAACTTATCTCATTTAAGAGTTCATGCCAACCCATCTCTACCCGCGGCATACTCAGAACAAGAAAAACGGCCGTGTAACCTACTAGTTTAACAGAACTGTGCCGGCTGATTCAACTTATCAAATAGACCCTGATTACGTTTAGGCTTAACATCTTTATACATGCGGGCTAGTTTCGACAAGCAACTCTAGCAAAACAGGTTTTAGTTGGCACGTACTAGCGTTAGCTGACTTAAGTGTGGGAATTCATTCAGCGAGGTATCCTAGATGTTGAATGAGGTGCAGGAATGCTAAGAAATTTCCTATCAATTTAGTTATAGAGTAAAGCCACCATACCGTACTTATTTTTTCTTAGATCTTAATTATAGACCTGTATTCAAATAATAGAGAATGATGAAGAGAATAAAGACCTTGTCACTCATTTTTCTCTTTTTTTCACGTTCAAACATTTTTGTGCGGGTTTGCTTTCCTGTTGTTTTTTTGTTTGTTTTCTTTAACGATAGCCCTCTGATGCCCGGCCTCCCAAAAATACAATATTATTTAATAAGTGCTACTCGTCTGTTTTAAATCCACTATTTCTTCTTCCCGACCCTTTTCTGTTTCGCTGCAGTGTGCATTTTACCGTTACTTGACATTTTACTATTTTCTGTTCTACTGTCCATCTGATTTTTTTATATAAATGTAAATACCATTAAAGTGTAAATGCACTGTTTATTTCTTTTTATTTTACTCATTTCTCTATCTCTTTGTATACATTCTTCACTATTTATTTATTTTTCCGTCTATCTTTTTCCTATCTATCCAACATCTGTCTGCCCACCTTTGCCAACAGGTCTATCCTTAACTCATCTTATTAATTCAATTGCATTCCTTGTCAGTATTGATTTTGTTTCGTTCAGTTGCGCCCTTTTCTAAGTAGAGTATTACAAAGTGTTACAAACACTTAAAAATTTGAGATATATAAATTTAACAACACGTTGCTATATAATAAACTAATAATAATTCTAAACGACAAATAAGATCAGGTTGATCAAAAGTAGAAAAGGTACATGAAAAAAATATATTGTCGCTATTTGATTTGAACATATTTTGGACGCAATGAATCAATAATCTGTCGTGTTAAGACATTTTTCATAATTTCTTAGAGCTTTAAATAATTGGAAATACAACACTAAGCACTTCGATCACACACAAGAAAAATAATGAGAAGAAATAGTCTGCAAACCATTGCTATGAATGTTTAACCAAAGGTATACATCGTTTTACTGTAATAGTATTAGAAAACTAGTATTATGAAATTGCATCATATCGACACAGTAATGTTGGAGGCCTAAGTCAGATAGGAATTTTTATCGTGGCTTTAGGGCACAGCAGCTAACGAACCCACTTGAGATCTGCCGGGACTTTTCTATTGGAGTTCGAACTCCGCCCCGACACCCTGACTTGACGATGGCTCGAAAGCCTGAGATCCTCATGTATGGTCGGGCTTATTGATATTGAATGGACTGTTTGCAACTCGAAAGCAAAAAAATTCCCTTTATTTTTCGAAGATAATCTCAGATGCTTAAATAAAAGCGAGCAAAAAAGAAAAAAAAAGAAGAGGACGAATCTTATTTAAAAATTTAATGAACAATAAGAACAGATGTTTAGGCTTAGAACAAAACAGTTTGAAAAAAAAAATATGAAAAAAAAATACTAATATTGCCATTATTCCAGCATCAACAACCAACAACTCAAATAACAAGAACGATAAGATGACGTTGAAAATTAAATTTAAACAATATATAAACCACAAAAGTTGCCTTAGAATTGGTGTCAAAATACTATATGAATTAAGCATCGATTTCTACTACGATTGTTGTCTGGAATTAAAGCACTAAGAAAAGCTGCTGAACCATAGAATACAAAGTAATATATCTACACTTCTTCTACTGTATATAGATTGTGGGAGATACTCAATCGCTCACTGTCGATTCTATGGCACATTGTCTGTCCATCCTGACACGGACGGTTAATGGTTTCAGGTGCTATGTGCTTGTGAAATTTGTGCGTGTTAAGAAGAAAGAGAACGAGAGCGAGAGAAAAACAGAGAGAAAGAGAGAAGAGGATAAGAAGAGAAAGAAAGAGAGATGCCTGTACCTGAAAGCAAACAATTCAACAGAAGATACATGTAATGCCTTCCATTTTCAATAACATTGAAAACCCAAAGCCTTTATGCTTTTTCAGGGTGAGACAGATTGGAGTAGGTGCCCTTTATTGCGTTCATTTATTCAGAATTAGCAGAATTGATCATTAATAATATTAATGACTAGGTCATATTAATTCTATGAAATTCAACGAAAACTGTGGTTCAAAATCTATCATAGCTATTACACCATAAGCCAGGCTTACAGAAGAGTAAAAAAATGTGAATAGAGGAATTTTTGTGTTGAAGTTTTCTTTTCTTTCAAGGGATGTAGTATAATCATCTAGTTCACATAGTTTGGCACCTCTAAGGTTTTTATACGAAGTTATTATCAGGATGTAAAGGCAAGTTCTGAACACATCACATAGAAAGGCTTAGAGAGAGAAGTTAAAATCCATGGCAAAGACTTAATACTGAAGATGATGTGCTCTAAGGTACCAGCTGCGAGGAAATTGTATGGAATCCTCATTGAGCAAAAGGATTGAGTCTAGTCTCAAAGCAAAGAGATGGATGAATGCAATTGCGTGGAAGCAGAAACAGATTCGCATTAACGGAGGATTAGTCAATGACAAATGAGAAACGATAGCCCCTCTCTAACACACACACACACACACTCTCTTTCTCTCTCTATCTCTCTCTCCCTCCCACCTTTTCTCCCCCTCACCCTTTCTCTCTCTCCCTCCCTCTCTCTTTAGTTCTCTCTCGCCTCTCCCCCGCCTTCCCGGCTAACCCTACGCGTATGTATATAAAAATGTGCGTCTTTCGTATAATTTGCCATTTCTTTATCACTTGCGCCTCGCTTTCACTTGGTTTTCTCCTTTTCCCGTCTAAGCGAAGTCTTTATTGGTTTTTACTCTATTTTATCTGTGTCTATTTTCTCATTTTCCTCCTCCTTCTATTATTCTCATCCTCCTTCTCCTCCTCCGCTTCTCTTCCTTCTATCTGCACATTTTTTGGGGGCGGGTGTGCTGTCCACTGTGCCACCCACGCCCTCAGAGTGTGGTAACAATTGCAGAAGACTCTTCGGAGACTGTCTTGGCATGCAATGAGAGAACGCAAGGAGGAAGGACATTTGGGCTTAAGCTTCTGGTCTTTGCGCATATTTTTTTTCTCCCTGTTTTTCTTTTGGATGAATTTTAGCATACTAACCTTTGCTCAGAACACTGAAAAAAAAATCTGCTATATAACCTTATGATATCTTTGCGTTCAGCTACAAAATCAAGAACTAGAAAAAAAAATGGCATTTTATTGCCGTGGAGTTATGAGAGATTTCAGATTACTCTTGATAATGAGCTAACGTCTCTTCAACTTTTGACACCTTATGAAATGCTGAATGAGGTCAACCCAAGACCATTCCTAATTAAAAGAGCCTTTTTACGATACAAATATAGTTTCTAGGATAATTGAATCTTCTGTTTGGAGAAGTAGATGACAAACGAAGAACATTTTGGCATTTAATTCATAGATCAGAAACTCGTAAAGAGAAAAGGCGCCAATAATCAAGCTTCTAAACAGCTCCCAAATAGAGACATCAATACCAGTAGCAAAATATGATCGTACCAAGTCCGGTACGATGAAAAAGCGCTAAAATTCTTTTGGTATACTAGAAGCACTGCACGAACACTAGATCTAGTTCTATATAAAATCCTAACAATAGAGTTTTTCTTTAAATAATTATATACTTTTTAGCGAATAGTACTGTAGGTTTAGGTAGGAAATATGAATTGTAGTGTAACTCACACATCCATAAAGCCTTTTTAAAAAAGCGAAATTATTTTGCAGCACTTATCTATTGTTGTTTTTTGCGGACATTTTGAAGATTTTCGTTCCTAATTTACATGTGTGGCATATCATTCATCATCATCATCATCATCATCATCATCATCATCATCATCATCATCATCATTATTATAATCATCATCATCACCATCATCTTTCTTCTCATTATCATCTCCGATATCAACCGTAGTTCCTCTCTAATCAACATTATCATCATCACCGTTACTATTTTTTGACGCCAGTATCGTTTCTTTTAACAAAATACAATGTACAATAACACACATCCCGCTAGTGTCACAGCACAGGAGGCAAACAGCTACCAATGCCACGGTTACACACGAGCGATAAAAATTACAGCCCCCAAAAGGCAGCTATATCGATCAGGTATTGTTTGGCTCATTCACCACTTCGCCATACACAAAAACATCACTCTCTGCTCAGCGACAGCTGCTGGAAGTGCGCCTGCCAAGTTTGTTACTGTCAAAGACTGCATTACACAACCATAGCATGGCGATTAGGTTAAATATATGTTCCACAAACACTCCTGTGCGTGCAACTATTTTTTAAGGGTCAGTAGAGTTTTCCCCCCATTTTCAAGATTTTTCCACGAATTGTATGACAAAAATAAGAATTAAAAAGGAACACCTGTTAACTTAGCACATTGCATAAGTATGCTGCAAAAAAAAAAAAAAAGTAATCAATAGTAGTATGCTTGTGAATATCTTTATGTAAAGGAGCTAAGGGTGAAAATTTAACGCCTATATATAACATTTTATGGGACGCAAATAACATTCACGCAAATATGGATATGTTAATATTGCCCACAAAGGTTTACATAGATACATTTAAAAAGTCAAAATTGTTTGTACAATTTTAAAAAATATTAGACACAATAAGCTTAGTCTTTTCTTTGTACCATTAACTGTATACCCGAAGTAATAACAATGATGTTTCGGAACTTTTTATCCCGCAAAGCAAAACCAACGGGTTTGACTAGTTTTAGTTATTTTGCAACATTTTGATGATTGATCGATGCTGTGACATGTGATTTTCAGTAAGATTGACAGTAGATACAATAGCAAGATTACAGTTTTATGGCTGATTATGAAATAAAAAAGACTGTACCTTAAAATCAGTAGATGATAAAACAGCGTGAAAATATCTCGTTGACACTTTAGTAAAATAATGTATTTATACGACGCTGTGATTATTCTCGTAATTTCTTATGAGGCAAAACAAAAATTGGTTTTAAAATTGGATTTTTTAAAAGAAATCTGTGACATCATCTGTTTTCCAAATCACTCTTCAGTCCTCAAAGAAGCATCACTTGAATATGTTTAGAATAATGAAATCTAAATAAATAATAACTTTGAATATTTCTGCTCTACCCTTCCCTTTTTGCCCTTGTTTTTCTTGCCATCCCTACAATGCTGTTGTGCGTGCTTTTTTTATAGTAGCTATTGTTGCCAAGCCTTTTGCAGAAGTCCATAAATATCTTAGCTCACATTTTACTTTGGTAAGGAGATCCTTTTGTCAAACATCCTCCACCGTTTTACGCCTTTCTCCACTAATGGTTTGGCAGCTTAACACGTCCCTCTATTCATAACCATGTTTACCCGGATCTGCAACATTAAGCCGGCTGACATCATCCTTGTAAAGTTACCTGTTTGTCTTGGCTTTACCAGCTCCAGTAACATCAGCAGTTCATCAGCACCAGTAGCACCGGCAATTCAGCAGCATTTGTAGCATCAGCAGTTCAGTAGCACTGGCATCATCTGAAGATATGGCTCTTATAATTATTATGCGCGCTATTGATTTGAACAAAATGAAGCGTCATTTGAGAGGAGAAAATATCCTTCTTTTTCATCTCCCTTTCTCACTCTTCCCTCCCCCGTCTCCCACACACACACACATACATCATCTGTCTTTCTTTTTCTTTCTTATCTGACTCTCTCATTTGGCTATTTCTCATCTTTTTTGTTTCCTTCCCACTTTTCCTTTCTTTGGCTGGTCGCCTCTCTCTTTTTCTTACACCTTTAATGGTGAATTTTGAAAAGATTTGACCGCACTTATCAATGTACGAATTTCTCGACATATAGATCGGGGAAGATTGGGCATGAGCTTATCTATTTGAGAGATCATAGCAATAGCCAATACTGACAGGTTACAGATTTCTCTGAAAAAGCAGCATCTATCATTTTGACAAGGAAACACGTTTCTAAACTGGGTGAAAACCCCAACCCATGTAAACAGCAGCAAGATCAGAAAAAGGAGACTGAAATCAATTTTTTTATTTTTTTTTATTTCGTGAGAAATTGTCGTGATCACTTCAAAAGATGAAATGAGCAATGACAAAAGTTACGCTCTTTTCAATTTTATTCATGTATTTCGCCGGCGGCACAAGAGTTGGCGAACCCGCCCTGAGATCTGCAGGGACCCTTCTGTCGCAGGTTCGAGCCCCGCTATCGGCGTCCTGGCCTGACGGAGGGCCTAAAAGCCTGAGATCACCTTGTTGTGGACTGGCTATATACAATATCCAACCAACCAATGCTTTTGGATTCAAATACCCC
>BLXT01003724.1:551983-564483 GCA_019648995.1 Plakobranchus ocellatus
TGTATCATTTTCGCCTTCTTTTTTCTCTTCATCATATTCTTTTTATCTTCAGTATCGTAATCTCTCCAGCTCTTGTTGTACATATATATTTTCTTCATCTGTCCCTTTTTCGAGCTGTCAATCTTAATATTCGTGGCGCGGAAATAATGCCCATAACTATTCATTGAAAATATTACCTCCTTGTCTCGTGTCCTTGTCCTTAACTATTTCCTTTCCTAGAAATACATTTTCCCACCCCGACCAAAGCTTGCATCAGGGACTTTGAAAAAGAATTGAATTTAGAAAATGTAATCTGAAAATAATGGAAACGGCATCTAAAGAAAGTAAGAGAGTCAGAGGGAAAGATAGAAAGCAAGCCAACAGTTAGAGATAGAGAGGAAAGAGGACACACACACACTAAAAAAATAAAAAAAAGACTGGGAGGAAAAGACAAATATAATTATGAACTCAGAGGCACACGTAAAATAGAGGATATGAAAACGAGTCGAACACACATACAGATAGAGAGAGGGACAGAGAGACGGATGGATAGATGGTTAGAAAGCTAGACAGACAGATACAGAGAGTCTTACAGGTAGAAAGATAAAAAGAGAGGCATACATGATTCAGCTCGATAAAGTGAGTGAAATTATCGAAATTGCTATTATTTAAGATAGCGATCCATTTTAGCTTTCTCGTATAAACATCTGATATTTTTTTTTCTATATATTAATTACTGAAGCGGATAATTATTCTCTTGCGCTGAATAATGCATTTTTTAAAAAAGAAGAGCATTATTTACCCCGGCACTTTCAATAGCTCAAATTATACAAAAGAATAATATATTAACTTTTTCTCAATAAGTCATTCATATGTGCATAGGCATTAGTAAAGATCTGGATGATGAAAACTGAAAAGCAACACGAAATGATTTCAGTCAGGCATTAAATGCAATAAAGAGTTTTGTAATTCTGTCCACATTTGTACCTTTTATCTATCTGTTATTAGTCTGTTACTTTTTACTTTATCTCGCATTTATCATACTCTGTCTCAATTCGTTTCATCTACCATCAAATGTCATGTTTTGCATTTCTTTTCCCATTTTTTCTTTACTTTTTCTTATTTATTGTTATCTTTATTCTTTTATAATAATAACAAATATTTTTACACACTCCGTGGTTGAAACGAATTCCTAATTGTCCGAGAAAGTCTGCAATAGTATATTTTGTGGATACAACCTTAGTGCACCTTTTGAGCGGTCATAGACCACAGAACGTTCATCATTATCATTTTATATTTGTTTTGAAAAATATATTAAATATTTTGAAGATGAAGTGTTTTGTTGTTGTTGTTCACTGCAAGGTAACCTCAGGCGTTTTTGCCTTCACCCTCCTCAAAACCGCTTTGACTGAGCGCCGATAACGGGCTGATTTAGGGTTGAGTTTTTGTATATAGCCAGTCCACAACATGGTGATTTCAGGCTTTTAGGCCCTCCGTCAGGCCGGGGAGCCGATGGCGGGGCTCGAACCCGCGACAGAGGGGTCTCTGAAGATTTCAGGGCGGACACACAAGCCACTGTGCCACCGGCGCCCCCCAACGGGCTGGTTTAAGGGCGAGTGAACTAATCTCTACGCGCTAGAAGATCCACCACGAGCACTAGTAATGATCTTTTATTTTTTAAATTTCATTCGTTATTTGGACTTAAGCATTTCATGTCGACCGCGAAAATATTCCAAAAAATACTCTGCATTGTTAATTTCTTTTACGCTTTTGGCCTATAAGATTCAGCTTATCCTTTTTCGCCACGCATATTTTTAGAAGAAGCAGTCGACTCGGAAAGGTGTTACATTTAATTAGAATCTAATTTATGGTTCATTTAAATTGCATTTAATTTTGATGGTTTGAAAAGTAATTTCTAGAGAGGTAGCAATAATTTATAAATGTACTTTGTTCTAATTTTTAAATTGACTGATACTTTAGATTGACAAACATAATGTAAAGGCTCGCATTCCCTTATACATGCTGTTCATACAGTTTTTTCTCTTTCTTTCTCTATTTTTCTCTTTCTCCGTTGAAGTCAAATTGAAGAAATGGAACCCAGTTATAAAGAGATGATAGATCAAGTTTGTGAGATTCATTGCCGAATTCATAAAAAGAAATGCGTATCGAAGTTGAAGCAGTGCATATTTCCTGAACTCTACAAAGAATACGAGCACAATCCACTGGTACACCTTGTAAAAATGTATCCCACAGTCAGGAATAGCTTAGTGCTGTTTAGTTATAGATCTAGTTGAGCACTGCCTATGGCAATGATTTCTTTTGACTAAACTGAAGAACAGAAACCACTCCAAGTCTTGCCGAAAATTGAACGAAAAGTTTATTAATTTGCATAAGGAACAGTTTCAGAGTTTAATTTCTACAATTATTTAGATCTGCAAGCTCTCAAACATCAGCGGTTTATCTCTCAGCGGTCTCTGCAAGCCTCCTTCAACGATCTCACAATCATTCATATATATGCTCACAACCCATGGCTTCTAGAAAATACTAGTTATTCAAAGCGTAGGCAAATCAAATGAAATAAAAGCAACACATTCTAGAACTTCTAAGACAAAGAACATATTACCGAATTATGTCATCAAAGTTAACTAAAAATGTTAGCCAATCAAACGTTCCCACTTTACACACACCCAGCATGGATATGATCTAACATCTTCCAGTAAACAATACTTCCACACCTTCGAGACCATCTAGAAACCGCTAGATCAATTTAGGCCTACTTGACTAAACACTACAAATAAACAAGGCCAAATCACAATATTGGCCGTTTCGAGTCTAGATCTTAATCTCGATCTAAACTCAATTCACAACAACGAATTATCACACCACAGACTAGAATATAAAACAAAATTATAACAATTTTGAAAAACTGAACTTCATCAGACCTCAGTCCAATCTCATGAGCCATCCTTCAAGAACGGCCTCCCCGCACGAGCGGCCAAAAAGTTGGTTTTTTTTTACATCAAAACAATGATGTTCTTTTCACATATAACCGACACTTAGACTTATGCAAACGTTGCAAGCCTTTAAGGTTTTGGGTAACCTTTCCTCCTCACCCCGATTAACACTGTCCAGTTGAAATATACATTGCTCAAATCAATTCTTTAAAAATTGTATTAACCTCTATGGCTTTTTTTTTTTTTTTTGCTCGCTTGTCTCCACTAGCCATGCCTCTTCCTCTCCCGCGTGAGCTGACATCCACAGAAGTAACTAGGAGTCATTAAAGTAATGCCTAGAGGAAAAGCGAAATTGTCGCCTGCACTTAAAGACGTGAAATCGCTGCCGGAACTACAAAACGTTCCACACGATAACTAACAGAAAACAAGAAAAGAAAAAAAAACACCAAAAAACAGAGCGATTCTTTAAAGTAAAAGTTTAATTCTAACGTCGCAAGGTTTTCGATTTTAGGGATTTGGTAATTAATTTACAGTCGTGTGCCTTAATATTAGACAGAAGTGTATCGCAAGTTTGTTATTTGCAGATGTATTGTAACATAGATATGAAAATGGGGATCTCTTACAGAAAGCCTAAAGGTAGCGATATCATGGACTTTGAAGCGCTTACCTCAGCCCAGGGCTACTTTTAGCAACTAGCCTAACCTTTCTGTTTTTCAGCCAAAAATTACATTTGAAGCTCTATTTGGGGCTTAGTATATAAGAAATTGTTACAAAAAGAGAACGCAAAAAAATTTTTCAAATGGTATTCAGTATTTAGGCAATGTAATTTTGCAATGTGTAAATTAGCACGTATTCGAACATCTTGAAATAGATTTCTGTCGTAGGTTCGAGCCTTCTGCCTGGCGTGTGCCAAAATCGCTGAGATTGCTTAGTCGTGAGAAGACAATAAGCTGCAAACATAAATTCCACTCCTTTGCCTTCACAAGTCATACATATGCTTCTTATTCAGTGCCTTTCATGCAATGGCCAATGACCGAGTATAGCTTACTTGAATACAATTCTTGTTGGTTTTGCATTATCATTTACACTGTTCATAATCTTCACGGAAACGAACTCCTGTTTAGTTCTCATGTCACAATCTGTTTAAGCCTTATAACCTTACGAAATTCAACCAAGATCCAGTCGTTAAAAATACGTAACAAACAGTTAAAAAAAAAAAGTAAAAGCCAGCATCTTCAATAGCTAATTCTCTCCCTAGTTCTGGGCTATCCCTGGAGGGGAAGAGTCTCAGCCTCAAAACTACTTTAGTAAATGAGAAGCACAGCCAGAGGATATTATTTTTCCTGCGTGCTCACGACCTAATGAGTTGCTAGAGACTTTCTGATGGAAAGAATAGTGAGAGAAGGGGTTTCTAATTCGAACTGTCTCCAAGGACGTTGTCGGTAAGAAATGCGTGTTCTTTTTTTTATTAGATATTTAATTTGTTAGTGGTTTATTTCATGCTTTAAAATGGGTCAAAATAACTGCAACCTCCGTTCGTTCTGCTCCCTCCCCTCTCTCTCTCTATCCCTTCCTCTCTTTCTCTCTATCTCTCTCTGTGTCTCTCTCATTCACCCTGTCTATGTATTTTTTTCTCTTTCTCTCCATCTCTCTCTCTATCTCTCTCATTCACTCTGTCTATGTATTTTTTTCTCTTTCTTTCTCTTTTTTTCTCTTTCTTTCTTAATGTCTAACTTATAGTCTTTCTACGTCTCTCCTCTTGTATGGTCCAATCTTTCCTTATTTTTATTATTTCTCTTTATGATCAGATTAATGCACCAGAACTTGTTGAAGAGCCAGAGTTGCTCAAAAGAACGAATGTACCGCTGAAATCTCGCATTTTATAGCACGCTATCTTAACAGATTCACGTAGCTTAACAATCTTTTGAGTCTTATATTATGGCGTATGAATATATAACGTTCTTCCTTAGGTGTCCAGTCTGGAACAAAGATTGGCGATAATGTTACTTCACTTAGACTTGTTCTCAGTTAAGTTGTTGTTGCTACCATTATCTTATGCCCATGAATTAAGACGCTCAACTTAATGTACGCTCTGTTAACCTCTACTGCATTTGCCTCAATCTTACCAATGATTACTTAGTGTTCTTAAACCATGTGTCGGCAAATGTGTCCTAAAAATTGCAATTGCCTCCGTCTTATGGTTTTAATTGATGGTCGCTCAAGATTAGCCTGGTTTCAGTACCGATTCATTGGACTTTTTTGCCGACTATGATATCCTAATCCTTCCCCGATATATTTTGGTGTCCATACCTATGTTTCTGTTTGTCAGTATTGGTTAGAATTTTGGGAATGTATTTTTGGCAACAGCTATACTTTTACATATTTCACTTGTGCATCTACCACCTGATATTATCAGATAGATAGCCAAGACATTTCAAATTTACAACTTGTTTCATTATCACCTTTGCTAATGAAATTGCATCATAGGTTTGAGGATTCCTATATGCATTCCGTTTTTTTTCCCATTCAAAGACAACCTATTCTTTCGCTCTTAAAAACACCAGTATCTAAAAGTTTTTGATATTGTTCACCACAATCTGCTATTAAAAGTGTAACATCTGCATACTTGAGATTATTAAGAATCTCTCCCCTTATTTTTAAGCCTGAAATATCCTCTAGATTTCTTAAGATTATATCATGATATAGGTTAAAAAGCGCAGGAAGCTTTACAAATCTCTGCTCACACCTGTTCTAATGAATTTTAAATCAGTGTGAAATCAATTCTTACAGATTTTAATTACTCTTAGATCTTTACTAATAATGTCTAATTTTTTTAGCATATGAAACAACTTCTCATGCTTTTCTTTTACAGAGGTCTTAGAATAATCAATGAAGCAGAGATGGAGGTCTTTTTGTATTTTATACACCTTTCCATAAGCTTTGAAAAAGTGATATTGGTTTTCTACTCTTTTTATCAGGCACAAAGCCAATATGTCTAGAGGATATTTCTGGTCTTAGATTCTTGCGCACTCTATGCATCAAAAGGCGCGACAGGGTTTTTTTCTATTTTTTTTTTTTTGTTTTTTTTTTTTTTTTTGGAAAAGGCTCATTAAACTGATTGTACCATGGAGTTCATATTCTGTTGCACCTGGCATCTAAGACAGTACTATAAATACCAATTGTCAAATATCTTCTGGGATTGTACCACTGTCATAATAATATTGCATTTAGTTTTCTTGTAAGATCTATTTTTAAGTTACCTAATGCTGTAATTACGTCTGTCGGTATGTTATCTGGCCCTGTGGGTTTTTTGTTTCATTTTTCAATTTATTTAACTCTACCTTTACCTCTTCTTTAAGGATACATGGACCCTGTAGGTTTTTCACCTCTATCATCTTTGAAAAGATCTTCAACATATTCTGAACATAGAACTCCCTGCATTTCCATTAACATTGCTGCGTCTTCCGATTTGACGCAGCCAGGGCTATTGCTTTTGATTTTTTTTTTTTTTACCACTCGCATTGTTAATTTTAGCTACCTGTCTATATTTAGCTTTTGCTCCATTTACTGATATTGTTGATTAATCCGTTCTTCTCTTGCCACGTTGCATTTTACCTTGATTTTGTTGTTTAGGTCCTTGTATTTGGGTACGATATTTTACATCTATGAAAACTAATATATAACATTTTTAATGTTAAATTTTTTTGTAACGCCTAAGAGATCTATGATCCTAGTGCTGAAAAGCGTTGACAGCAGTAGATAGATTGGTTTGAAGAAAAGTTGATCTATTTTTACTATTAAAAGGCTATATCCTCGTAAATCTGAACACATGTAGCTAGCTCTGCAAAAAACATTCAGCTGCAAACTACAGCAAAACGTCAATACAATATAGGCAGTCAGACGGCTGTGATTAGAGAGCGGGTCTCGCGCACAGCACATCGTTTGGACAATTATGAACAGCCATAATACTTAGACACCAATTTTATAACATCTAAAATCAATGAGTGAACCTACAAGAATTCTTAATGACCGGCTGCTACTGAAAACACCCATGAACTTTACCTCGAAAGAACGACTGAATCATACTAAACGTCCTCTCTGTCTGTGAAATCACATCTAAACCTTGTGAGGAGATAGTTCACGCGAAGTGACGTTACAATATACCGCTGCCACAATGGAGACTCTGGATGTGAACGAACACCGTTTTGCCAGTGTTATCAGTGACATCAATAAGGAACTACAGACCAAGGGTGACTACTCACTCAACGTTCAATGTTGTAAATCATTGTATTTGGTTTCATATCTGGAAAAAAGAGAATAAATGCTAATTAGCTGTTATATTTGTTAGATGTTGTATTATTGTTTGGAGATATAATTTAGCCTGAGCTAAAAATGTTTGCCGCTAAACCTGAGATTTGAACTATCCTTTTTTTTCAAGCCTTTTTCCACCTCTTATTGAATTTAAAGAGACATACGCCAGTTTGTAACATTAAGCTTTGTTTATAAAGCCCCTTTGCTCTTGACGCGGGTATAATTATATTGTTCACCAATCTCTATCACAGTAGAATTTGTTCTGAATCATATCATAACACTTCCCCTCCTTTCCCACCCCCCCCCCTTTCCCCCCTCCTCTTCCGTCATCCTGCCAAAAATATAATTAAAAAAAAAAAGACTGAAGTAATAAATCCTAAATAAATTCACAACAAATTTGTTAAAGAGGAAAAGAAACAAAAAGTGCACAGCCATTTAAATTTTCATAAAACACAGCATACTTTTTGTGAGAATTGTACTTTTTGCAGCATAATTTAAAAGTTTCAAATGAAGAGAGACGACAATGCTATTTTTCGGTAGTCAAAGTAAAAAGGAACACTAAAGCATACCAAAAATTTGCTTTCTTTTCCTATAGAAATAATGTGTTTGTATTTTAAATTGCTTGATTATGGATACTATTAGCGTGATTTATTATTTTATATTTTTTTTTTTTTGCTTGCACATCTACCTTTTGTGTATTCCTTTGGGTCTCAGTATAAATAACATATTAAAAATAAGTTCAATGTAATATCTTTATAGACTTGAATAATCGTTATATTTTAATAAGTAGGAATATATTAGAAAATAAGCCTAGTTTTGTTTTTTCCGGACATGCATGAGTTTTTATGTTGCTTTTGAAATTCAGATTACATCGTTTAAAAATGAATCGGATATCATCGTTTAAAAATAGAATGACAAACCAGTAATGATTGATCACATAACCTCATTCTCTGAATGGTTGCGCATTGTAATTTTGAGCTTTTGCAGTCTTTCAAAATTTTTATATCGTGATCTTTTTAAGGCGTGGTTATTTTATTTTGTTTTATCTAACATATCTCATGACACTTTTTAAAAAAGTTTTACTCCAAATTGTGAATGCATTGCTGGTTTTTTTTTCTTTGTTTTTGTTTTTGTTTTTTTTTTTTTTGGTCAAAAGCGTTCTGAAAAAATATTTTTTCATTTATTCTGTGAAAAAGATACCCTTTTAAGAAAAGGTAGAATAAGAATGTATAGGAATTGAGTAACTTAAGTTTCAAAACAATTTCTTCTTTTCGCGGACCTAAATTGTTGAAATTTAGTTCTGAATTAGTTTTTGCTCCAAATTACAAAATGTAAAATTTAATCTTTCGACGCTGATATGAATTTTTGCATTGAATTCAATTGTGTGTTATGAATGGCCAAATGAAAAAAAGCCTTGAGCCTATCTTGTAACCGTTGTGTAATAAAAGACAATCAATCAATCACATTCTTTTGCCTTCAACACAACTACACACAAGTACAGCTAGCATTGGTCAAAAGATTCCTGACACTATTTCGTATATCTTGATGTAAAGTAGTATCATAATACTCATAAAGAAAAATTAGTAAAGCAGCTATCTAGAATGTCAGAATTTTTTGAATTTGTGGCAATGTTACAATTAGTTTTTCTATATTGTCGCTTTTTTCAACGCTTCGCCAAACTTTCCATTTAGCGAACTTTCTTTTAATGTGTTGTTCTTGTTGTGGTTATTTCTATCGAATGTTAAATTTTGTTTCCTCGACGGTACATACATATGCACATGTAAGTAAAAAACATGATATGTGTTAGATTTTTGCCAAAACACCTACTTTTTTCCATCCCATAGAGATTTACATGCATCTGTTACAATCATGTTTCAAAATACAAAGATTGGGTAAAAAAAATATGTTTTCTTTTAACAGGTGATTAATCTCACATAGAAAGTCGTAGAACTTTAATAAAGAATCTGTAACTATGTTATGTATTTTAAAATAGCCCTGTCATCTATGTGGTATCACAACAAATCCTAAAGTTCAATTTTTGAAATATCTTTCCTTTTTTTCTTATCTCATTTCAACCTAAAATGGACCACACATTTACAAATCAATTTATTATACTATTTTGTAACTATGTACAACATCATTTCTCTCATTAACAAATGGTCTTATATTATTTATGAAGCTATTCAGTAAAGTTTTTACCTAACAGAGACAAGACTTATGCTTGAAAATAAAATGCCAATTTATCAATGTCAATTTTGAAAACCTTAGTGCTTTTTGGTCGAAGAATGAGCTTTTTTTTCTCGTTATATTTGATTTGTAATCTCTTTAACAGTTTACTTAAAAATTAATAAAATGAATCATGTGGCCATTATCTTTCAACTCACAAACTCAAGCCCTCCTAATGCAAGCCATGTTTATCTAATATATATGGTACGAGTAAACTTATAAAAATCTTCACTGAGATGATCACGTTTTCAAGCTATTAATTGGAATTATCTGACGGCGTTCTCAAAGGATCGCTTTTGCATCTATGATGGTAAACTCTAAAACTTTATTTACTGCTTCAATCTTCCATTGCTATGCATTCGTAAGGCTACTTATGAATCAAATGCATTGTTTTGCATGATAATAAATCTGCAGAATCTCTAAGTTATCTTGTTATGGGACAGTCATAATGTAAAATGTCTATGTCATCTTGATGTTTGATAGTATATGAGGGAATAGTTAAGTTGCCTTGTTTTGTGATTCTCATATAACAGATAGTATTAGTCCTCTTTTTGTGGGATAGTGATGCTACAGAACAAAAAATAATCTTGTTGTGTGTTAATCATATAACACAATCTCTAAATTCTCTTGTTGTATGACAGTGATACTACTACAGAGTGTCTAGGTTATCTTGTTGTGTGATAGTTACTCAACAGAAAATCTAAGCTATCTTGTGGTGTGCTGGACATACTAAAGAATGTCAAAGTTATCTGGTTGTGGAATAGTCAGACTATAGGACGTCTTAGCTTTCTTATGAGACACAATGTCTAAATTATCTTTTTGTGGGATAGACATACTACATAGAGTCTTAGTCATCTTCTTGTATGACAGTCAGACTGCAAAACTGCTGATAAGCTATCACTACAGCACAGTATGAAACAGCTCCTCGCTTTGAGCTATCTTTACACATCTACACATAATAAAATGTTTAACATTCACAAGTTATGAGGGTGCTTTAAATTTCCTGGAACAATTTTTCAAATAGTTGTTATTACCATTTGACAATCACTGTTTGGATCATGGAAAGCTCACTAGGTTTATCCTTGTTGAAGAAAAAGTATGGTAGAGGATAAGAAATAAAAGAAAGAGAAGTGATAATTGACACCCTTGACATAGCTTCGTACAGGATTTAATTAGCATTATACCTCCAACCTACTCCTGTTTGATATTCCTCTATAAACTCATTTTATGGACCTAATCTATTATTCTTACCCAAGTTCTGCTCAAAGTAGCGTAACAGCAACAGTCTACCTAATTGTAACAAGTTGCAATGTTTTGTCACAAAATGTAAGCTATTACCAGCATTCTATCACTGTTAGCGTTATTTTGCCCTATATAGCAAGATCACATTAATCTACCACTTAATATTTCATGTCAGTAGGTGACATGTAAAATGGCCGTACATTTTTAATCCATGTATTTGAATTATCCGAATAGAATTTAGAAATGACAATTTTTCTGTGTGCATAAAATAGTCCTAATCCAAACTAAGACAACATTAAACTTATAAAGCTGTGAAAGTCTTATCGACCCTTTTGGTCTTGCTTTAATTATCCTGTCTATTTTACTAGGTTATCTGTCCGAGGATGAAGTGGTGGGCAGCACAATGGCCGTGGAGATGACCTGCACTGTTCCAAAGGCCAAGGCCCAGCTAAGGCAGCTCATGTCTGAGATGAGTATGTTCTTGAAAACATTCACTATATTATTTATTGTAATTTACTCTGATAAATCTTTGGATCTCTTCATAATTTTGGATAGTTTTAAAAAGCAACTGAAATATAACGCAGTCAGTCTGACTCTTCCCCTAGTGTTCCTAGTCTAAACAAAATCTATGGAAAAGCTATCATTATTTGTTCCCTTGCATCTTTTTTATAGTTGGCTATGTATATATATATCTTTCTCAAGTTTGTCTTACCTTGACAGACATTCTATCCCTTGAAGCACCTACAACGTTGTTTCAGTCCCTCATGGACATCGTCAGGGTAAAGATTCTACAACAATATTGTGCAACCTGACGATGTCCGAAAAGGACTGAGACAACGTTCTGGGTGCTTCAAGGGATAGAATGATGTATAAATGAGACAAACTTTTCATTTACACTCTCTTTGTCAAAGCAGAGCACTTTCATTCCGAATAAGTATATCTATCTATCTATCTATCTATCTATCTATCAATCTATCTATCTATCTATCTATCTATCTATCTATCTGTCTATCTATCTATCTATCTATCTATCTATCTATCTATTCGCTCAATAATATATCTTATTTTCCTTCCTTTTTGTCTATTCTGCCATTCATGCACCCGAATCAAAACCCCAAATTTGGAGGTAATAATGAATGATTGGCAAACACGGGATTTGGGTTTCACGTATAATAAAAACTGCTGCAAAGAAGCGACACACGCTTTTTATTTGTCCCTTTCCTCTTCAACATCTTTCAAATTCCATTTTATATAATTTCTGAAGCAAATTTCACATTTGATCCCAAAATGTCTTACGTCAATCATAACATCATAATAGATTATACAGCTACCGGCGTCTTCCTTTATAACAATTTGAAGAAAATCCTACCTCTTTTTTTTTACTAAAAATAGCCAGGCCACTCTGTATCATATTGTTTCTCCTTGCTGCACTACAAAGCAGCAGATATTTAAAGTCTAATTCTATCACGTCCAACTCATTTCCCAGGAGCCCAAAACTATGATGTCATCATCTTCGCGACCTACAGGACGGCATGCAAGTTAAGATTTATTCAAAAGCAAACCCATTGTGAGTTCCTGTCAAAACAAAGTCAGCTTTGTCAACCATTCCAAAAGGGTAGTGCTTGGGTAGGGCCGGTTGTTAGGTTATCTAAAGCTGGTGCTACATAGGGACAGTTGCTTTGCATCTTGCTTAAATATCACCCAAAAGGCTAAAAGAGATGGTGGAAGAAAGCGTTTATAAAATGCGTATATTCTTGACTTATTATCTCACACTAAAAAAAAAATTGC
>BLXT01003724.1:569169-579941 GCA_019648995.1 Plakobranchus ocellatus
TATATATATATATATATACACATATATAGATATAGATAGATAGATAGATAGATAGATAGATATGTATGATCTATCTATAATCCTCCTCACTTCCTCTCGTTCCCTCTCTCGTTGTCTTCTTTCCATCTTCCATTTTCTCTCTTTTCTTTGCCAGTGATAACGCGAAGTATTTGGGTTCTCACAAAAACTCTACTAGTTGGCCTGGAAGGAAAGGAGAGAAAGCGTGCAAGAAAGCTGAATGCTTTACTGTCGTATTAGAGATCCATTTCAGAAAAGCTTAAATTTATCAATCTCCCCTGTTCATTCAATTCCTCTATACTTTTTCTCTTTTCTTTTTATCCCTTTGTCTCCATGAATAGCTTTATCTGTACTGCTTCAGTTCAGTAATAGTCAAAATATGTCTGTCTGACTGTCAATAGTGCCGACAGTTTTTGTTATTAGAATAGGCGATTGTGAATTTTTCAAAAAGTAAAAATTTTCATCCAGATATGTTTATGTATTAGGGAGTGGATAAATGAAAATGTTTGATCGATTGATATTTTAAGCTAACCTTGTTTACATATGATGGTAACATTGAGTCTCTTCTGGCATGGATTGTTTGGTCCTATTGAGCCAATAAGTATGCGTTTTACATAAATAGTATTTTTTAGAGCTGTAGGCGATGGGTATAGATTGATGGTTGCGAAGTAGTTGAAGAGATTGTTGAGAGATAGCCCGTCAATTTTAGTGAATTTGCAGATCTACAGAATCTTAGAAATCTTTGATTAATATACAGATAAAATGTGTAAATTTTAGTTTTAATTTTTAGTGTTAATCAAGGATGAGTGTTTTAAAGGTGGAATGCCTTCCTTACAGATATGTTCACGCTCATCTCGGACTCTTCGGGTCATCTGATCAGGGCGAGATTCGATGAATATTTACGAGATTTGCTGATGCTGCCTGCTGCTGTATATGAAGGAACATCTTTCAGATACACTGAGGAAGCTTCCAGAACGTTTTTTGACACAGTAAATCTGTAACGATAATTTTCGTCATTTATGATCTTTTTTATCATGTATGTCATGACCCTATGATTAAAACTTTTGGTTAAAGAACCTATTATTTTTTTTAAATCTATGTCATACCATTGAATTTCTCAAAATACTCCTATGTATCGAGACATTTTTACTTGCCGCTAACAGGATTGATACTTTTGGCCGAGCTTTGTTCAGAGTTTGCTTTTCTGCTTTTATACTTTCTTTATTCAATACATATTACTTGATAGAATTTCATACCGATACTTATTTTCTTCTTGAGACCAAAAGACATTAATTCAGGACCATGCTTTATCGAAATACCTATTTAAAAAGCTAAGGCATAACTAAGTTCTGGCTCTGTTCATCGTAGAAGGGTGGCATCTACCTGCCCACATAGTCCTTTCCGGGACCTACTTCTCTAAGAATAAGGGTTTACCAAAAGACATCATTAACCGTATTGATTAAGAAAAAAATGTGATTTGAGTACTTTTCATGTTGATAAAAGTATATGGTTTTAAAAGCATTGTTACCAAGTCAAACAATATATATATCTTTTCAATTTCTTTGTTTTACAGAAACCTGTTACAGTAAATGACTTCCTGTTTGTGATGACAGCCATTCCAGGTCGTCAATGCCTTATGTGGTTACCGGCCCTGAACAGAATGGCGCATGTCGAAAATGGTGCGTTATTTCCCCTTTTTTAAATTGTTAATAGACGGCCGATCCATACAAGTTCTGATAAATGAATTCGTTGGCCATGGGCCATCAATATTGAGTTGGATATGATAAGTTTCAAAAGTGTATTTAAAAGAAATGCACAAATAAAATATTATTCTTGTCCTATAGGCCATGTCCTGCATTCTCTCACTATAAGAAGAATTTCTTTAAGCAAAATGGTGAAGAGTATTATGTAGCAGATATTTTTGTCACTTATATAAAACAAATAAGTAAGTACTTTAGCCCGAGAGAAGTATGGTTGAGCCTATGACCTCATTAAGTAGCAGATATCAACGAGTTTCTGAGTGATCAGACAAATAACTAAACCCACCATCCACCCAGCCACATACACACACACACACACACACACCTCATTTTTACAGAGAGCCAAATTGCAAATCATTTCTCCCTCTACTTTCTCTTTTTCGTTTCGTTTTCTCTCTCTTTCTCTCTCTCTCTCTCTCTCTCTCTCTCTCTCTCTCTCTCTCTCTCGCTCTCTCTCTTTTTCGTTTCGTTTTCTCTCTCTCTCTCTCTCTCTCTCTCTCTCTTTCGTTTCGTTTTCTCTCTCTCTCTCTCTCTCTCTCTTTTTTCTTCCTTTCGCATGCTATTTCTTATAGGCTTAATTGTGCCATTTCAGAGTGTACCTTAAGACTTTTGCTTCGTCTGAAATGTCTGAAATGCAGATACTTATTGTATGGGACTATTGAATGACTTGTAGATAAACATGCACGATAGCTCAAATCCATGCTCACTCCATTCAATAAATATCCCTCTGGTAATACATCTCCTTGTCCAGTTGTCCACCCTGTGCAGTGTGAGGCCTGCAGGCGCAGTTCCATCGCTGGCTTCCGGTACAAATGTCGCCGGTGCTGCAACTACAACCTGTGCCAGGACTGTTTCTGGCGTGGACGTGTCTCTGGAAATCATAGCAACGATCATGACATGAAGGAGCACACAAGCTTTGTGAGTGATTAACAGTTCTCTCACATTTATTCATTGTTGGTGCATATGTGTGATTAAACCCTTTTAACAGTTAAATTGTCTTAGTTGAGGAATTTATTCATGTTCTATCGAACATATCCTTTGGCAAAATGTGAAGTGGAGGTATTATTGGGTCTGTAAATGTAGGTGAGAATAAAAACAACCCCACAGTTCAGTTTAAAGTATTCTAGGTTCTATTTTTGTTAAAAGCAATACAAGAAGTTACATACCTTATATATTTTCTAGTTTTCAATGGTATGCATAATATTAGCTTTCCTGTTACTCTTTGGGGGCGTCGGTGGCATAGTGGATAGCAAATCCACCCTGAGATCTGCAGGGACCCTTCTATCGCGGGTTCAAGCCCCGCCACCGGTGCCCTGGCCTGACGGAGGGCCTAAAAGCTTGAGATCACATTGTTGTGGAATGGCTATATTAAACCAAACCAAACCTGTTACACTTTACTTTCTCTGCAGTAATTTTTTTTCATAAGGGGCACAACTCATTGAATGATTTGTTGTGCTTTTTTCATGGTTATTTCTCCTAGTTAGCGGTGCAAAAAAACCTTGCCTTGTTATCGCAGTCTTACTAATTACATTGGCAGGACATTTTTTTTCATAGATTTAGAGTTATTGTTCACGTAACACTGTTCCTGTTGCATTATGTACATAATCACTATGTCTTGGTTGTCATTTTGTACACGTCTTAAAGTTTAACTGAGAGTATCTAAAAGTTTTAAAAAGGAAACAAGACAACAAAACACTGACATTTTGAAAGACCAAGCCTCTGAGGAAAAAACAATACCATAAACGTAGAATATCATTGTCTTAACAGCAATCCTTTTTTTTTCAAAAAATTTTTAATTGTTCACGTTTTCTTTCTAATGTGGCCTTTCTGTATACGCAGCGATCTGGCTCTAAACAGATTGGGCGTTCGATCAAAAAGTCCCTGGACTGTGTGCCATCCAGATCTCATGGCGAGCCACAACTTCCCCATTTTCCTGACACACCGCAGAAAACTCTCGACATGTCTTTCATTGTGTATGTACCTAAATAGATAAATTTGAAATTGGAAATGAGATTAAAGAGAAAATAAGAGTGCTACAAGTGGTAAAAAAAAAACTTTTAATCAATAATGTCTTCTTTTTTCAAACGAGTAGCAAATATGACTGGAAAAAATAGCAGCGACTAATTTTGCATTACAGTTATAATAATAAGAGAGTACTATATTGAAAATTCACTACTTTTTCTTTTATAGATTGCAACAAAATAACTAAATAAGTTAATACCATTACCTATATCTCGAAACTTTTTCAAGAAAAGTGAATGCATGATGTAAGGAAATCTTATTCAGAACCTTTGTATTAATTTGTAAAGTTTTAAAAACTGCAGAAAGACTTGATCTACTTGAATTTTTTTTCTTGCCCAAAATTGCACAGGGCACGCCTATTGCGTAGCGGTATGAGGGAAAAAAGGAGTGGTTGAAATGATTGAAATCATTATCGTTTCCTACTTAAAAAAAAAAATACTTTGATTCAATGCTTGATATTTTCCAGAAGTTTCAAGATATTTTTTTAGTCTTACTATAGCCTTCCTATACCTCAATGAACTTTTAAAGTACAAATGGGTGTGCCTAGCTCGTGGTATTAACAAAACGATTTACAAACAAGGGTCACGCAAAAATTGGACTTTTGGGTGGATTTTTAAAAATTATCATAAAAGTGTATGGATTTTTTTTTATTGACACTATACAAAGTAAAAGAATTTTTTTCATTTTTCATGTTTTACATAGTCCACCTACACCAGCGTCTGTATTAGTGAACGGACCCAAAGATCATCCCAGTACACATTCCTTAGAGATTGCATCTTTGCAGCAAAGTCCTCAGCCCCGAGGGTAAGCCCTTTTTTTTTTAAATCACGTAAATATAAAAAAATATATGCATTTTCCCAAACTTCAATGTTTATTGCTTGATCATCATTTATGATGACTGGGCTTCCACATTGATTATCTGCATAAATAAAGCCATTGACCTCAACAAAGGTTTTAAGGTAGACGTTGTAATGCATTTTGATAACCACAACATATCAAAACAAATTGCGACGATACAAAGGAAAGGGCCGATGTTCACTGTTTCATTTATTCCTCAAACACTTTATTGTTAGTCAATAATTAAGCTTCTTGATCACGAACATCTCTTGCCTCAGGAGCGAGCGCGGAGGAAAATACATAGATAAATAGATAGATAGATAGATAGATAGATAGATAGATAGATAGATAGATAGATAGATAGATAGATAGATAGATAGATAGATGGGTATAGAGAAATAGATAGATAGATAGAGAGAGAGAGAGAGAGAGAGAGAGAGAGAGAGAGAGATAGAGGGAGGGAGGGGGGAGGAGAAAGAGAGAGACATTAGACAGGAAAAATTTGTTTCAAAAGGGTACTGTAATACTAAAATTGCTTTGCTTTGGTTTACGGCATCTAGCTTGTTTTTTAGTATGTGATCTCAATATGTGTGGTCTTTGGTTCATTCTTTTTATGGTGATTTTTGGGGGAAGAGAGCGAGAGGGGGCGTTACCTATGGTAGGCTTGGAGCCGCCACAGAAAGGTCCCTGTAGATTTAAGGGTGAGTTAGCTACAACTGCGCCACCAGCCTCACCCACCGCCTTGATGGTTCCAATTGTTATTTTAAAGAAATAAACAACTTTCCATTCAATCTTCCTTAGTCGTAACTTTTGTTTTGATCAGGTCTCTATTACAGCGTATGTTATGTCTGAAAATGGTCATGCATTAGTCGTAAAATATAGACAACAAAATCATCCAAGCAGTCCACATAATACTTTGGAAAATTTGATACAAAAAAGGGCAGATGAGTGCGTTTCAAAATGGCTGGTTATCTTTTCACGCATAAAATTTCGACGAAAAATTGTAATTTTGATGAAGCTGAAAAACCTGGCTTGCACTACTGTCCTCCTTAAATTCATTTACAAAATTAGATGTACAGTAAATGTATGTCTTTAAAAACTTTGCGATTTATGTCCTAATCCTTCACACTTGCCGATTTACAAACAATCTTTTTAAAAATCTTTTATGTCTAGCTCATATGAACAAAAAAAAGCTTTTATACTGGACCTAGTTGGACTACCAACCTAGCAAAAGCCTACACTTAATGACAATCCATTTCGGTTAAGAAATAAGCAGGTTATCCAAGCGATGTTTTATATTTCTGATATGGAGATAGAAATTCACACCTTGTATTACACCTAGCTCAAGAGGTAAGTACTTATTTCATAGACACTTGTTTCAAAACACTTTTAATGGAGAGAGAAATAGACCAATTAAGTTCATATTTGCGAAATTCTTCTTTAAACAGAAGGAAAGTTAGAGGAGCACGGCATAAGAAATGAAAAGTGGACATATGGGATACAATGAAGGCAACAATCACTGAGTTTAGCAGGACGATCTAATACAGAACCCTACAAAAAACACGCAGCCAGGCATGAATCGCCGTTTATCAATCACGCACTTGTGGACGAATTTTCAATATCTTTTCAATGCGCCAAAACTTGACTTATTTATCGAAATAACTATTCATATTAGCGACAAGGTGACGCTTTTTATTTGGTTTGATTACTTCTTTAATGTGACAAGGTTAATATCTAAAAAAGAGTGTTTTACATTTTTGTGCAGTGTCCGCAATCGCGCAGTGAGTAGCAGCGAATCTGGCCAAGGAGACGATGAACATCGGTTGATAGCACGATACGCTGCACGCCTGGCAGCTGATGAGAACAAAGCGGTGAGTTCATCTTAACAAATATATTGATAGTGGTTGTAATCGGCTTATAGCCCGTCCACAACATAGTGATCTCAGACTTTCAGACCTCCTTCAAGCCAGGCCATCAGTAGCAGGCTTGAGTTAAAGACAGACTGGGAAGGCAGCGAAATAATGTTGGTATATGAATATTACTCGAAATAGATAGGCTGTTGAGTGAAACTGATGCATATGGTGTTGATGGGGATGATAAGGAGTGGCAGTATACAGCAATAATATACATTTTTACATGGATGTTCTGTATTATGTAATGAATAGGTAAGAATGAAGGTGATGGTGATATTAAATAGCATGATGATGACGATGATGATAGGCGGTGATTTATTGATAAATATTGCAATGACCACTGCGTCCTTAGCAATGATCAAATCATTGATAATGATTGTGATGATGACGATGATGAAGAAAATTTTTGATCTTAAGATGATGATGGTGATGGTGATATATGATGATGAATAATATTTAAATTGTTATAGTATACATTTTCATTTATTTGTCACATATAACTATAATATTGGTGCTGATTATAGCGGGTATGAAAATGATAAATATAGTGCTGTTGATGATAATGAAGATCATGATGATTGTGGTGGTTACAACTCTATTACCATATCTAATAGGGTGTGGATGAAGTTTCACCTCCTCGTTCTGCCATGATTTTTAAGAATACAGTATGTGATGAATTTAAAAATTTTCAGGAGAGCCGTTGAACTGAGTTTCGTGTGGAAACCATAATTTTGCTGCAATTTTCTCTAAACTTTACCATGTTGTTGTTCAACTGTTGATCCAACTTTTCACTCTGATTTATTTTGAAATCATACATAGAATAGGCACCATCGTCACGACTGTATTCTTAAAAATTATATTGAAATATGATGGCTTGTAAAAATTGCAGTATGTGTCACATACTGTCTTTGCAAATACACAGTGTAATATTTTTTAATCTAAGCATCTTCAAAAATAAAGTACAAGTCATTTGCTGTTTTCTTCGTGATAAATGTCCAGAAAAATGCGATACAATCTATCAACAAAAACAGCTGAAATGACTGTTTTTGTCATTTATTCAACGGCAAAGTATATCATATTTGGATTAAACCAATACATTTCAACAAGTGATCTTCATGTGTATAGTAAAATATGATAAATGTGCAGTATTTAGCATGTAATGTCTCAAAAAGTCGAAGGTAACTAAATTGTGACTTTATACCTTGCGAAATCGGTCATGAAAATGAAATGGTTAAAGTCTATCTAGAGCTTTTTGACATCGCAGTTTATGAATTAAAAATAATAGTCACTACATCAAACCATGACATGATACAGCTAATAAGTAACATATTTACCTGTGCCAATTTCTTTCACGAGTGTAAAGCACGACGCTTATTTATAGAAAATTGAAAGTAGACTCATTCGTTATGAGTTTTTATAGCTGAAATATGCCAGTATGCGTGTCTTGTTACTTGCCTGAGATTGCGAGTTAGAGTGTGTAATTATTTCTTTCGATCTGCAAATTTCTGTAGAGATACGCAGACATCAGGAGTCAGAACAGTGTTTTAAATAATGGGCCAGGACATGTTTCTGTGAATTAAGTAGGAGCTTTTTTTTTTTAATTGGATTCTCATTTAACTAAAGTCAATGGCGTTACAAAGCTATTTGGTTGACATAAACATTATGCATGCAAAATCATTTTTCATACACTTATGATAATCAAGAGATAACATAATTCGATCGTCTCTAAACTACAACGCTTATTCATAATCAGATCCTTGTTGCACGCATTCACCGGCAAGTTAATCCAGAACGCCTGCGTTGGCATGAGAGGTAGGACTTTGTTGACGATTATCATTCTTCTTACTTGGATCACACCTCGTGGTTGTGACCGACTTTTTGGTTATATCTGTAAGATGAAAGAGTTCTTCAAGAACCGAGGCTCACTCTCATCGCCAGCAAAAGATATCTTGAAAAGCGGATTTTCACTTCCTCGCTGGAAGCATGGATGCTAGCTTCGGTTGTTCTGAAATCTGTTGGGCGTATGGTGGCTCACACCCGACTGCCAGGCTCGGAAATCTTGAGGTTTCATAATGATAGGTATGCACTTTACCTTCCGCACACAAGATATGAAGTCGTTGAAATCATAAACGTTTCCAAAGCGTTTCATTTCACCTTCGATATTGAATGGCATGCGACAACCGATGTAAAAGTATGTCTGGTCAAATAATTTCAGAGTTATTTATTTACTTGTATCTCATCACTGTTCGCCAACATGACGAGCATTGAAATTCAGGTCCAATTCTCATTTTGTCCACTGCAGTTATCTAATCACAACCTCAATCTGTCCTGCACTTCCATCAAAAAGCGATAGAAATTTGACGTGATGTCCTCATCCTTGCCAATGATACCTTCGTGCCCCAAAGCGGTGAAATTCAGCCTGTTTTTGGAGAAGAGAGTAAATGTCTCATCGAACGTTGTTAGTCTGCGGGTGAAATTGCCGCTTTTGAGTCGTCCATGTGAATCAGTATGTCCACGTTTTAAAGATCTGATGACATGACTAGTTTGTCATCCATGACAGTCTTGTTTGTGTCCTTGTCACACCTCACGGTATTTCTTCTTGTGCAGAATTATCTTGAATATGTCACCCACTCCTTCACAGATAAAATTGTGCTTGTGAAGTTCGCTTTTGGAGCACGTTTTACATTGCTGTGACCTAAAAGAGTCATCGATATGTTCATCGATCTGAAAATCTTGTGAAAGCAAGATATTATTGACTAAATTTCTCGGCAAAGTCCGGTGTGCATCTGTCTAGCTGTTATTTCAGACCGCAAGTATTTGCGCAAAGGAGCGTGTTTTCGCCTATAATGTAAAACTATTGGATTATATGACTCAATCTGGGCTTGGACGTCGGCAAAACTTTGTAGATGGGTTTCGAAGCTTTTTCACGCATGTAAATTATGAGGTTATTTGATGGACTCGTGCTCGATGGAGTCTGTCTGTGTAATTGGGTTGTAATCAAGGGTTCCGAGAAAGGCGTTTGTTGACACTTCTACTCTTTTGCCACCCCTGTCTTTCGGAGTGTTTCGAAAGATCGCTTTTTTTTTGCCAGAGATATCATAATTTTGGTGTCATTTTTCGAACCGACTCCATTAGAAACATCTTCTGCGCACAGTATTGCAATGCCCAGTGGCGATTATTTACTTCCTTTTCCACTTAACCAGGATTTACTATTGACAATTCACTTTCCTCATGCAAACATCGCCGTACCCAGGCTCGACAGCGTATTTCGAATCGACATTATTCTGCTTTCTTTGTTTAAGTTTTTCCCGACGTTAAAGCCTTTGATTTTTTGTTATTTTGCTCATGCTATCAACATTCTCTTGAGGAACCCTTGGGTTGTCAGTTCCATTTTGTGGCAGAACCTCTGCTGTGAAGTCAGATTTGTAGCTTTCCATCTTGTTGCTCTCTTGTTTCAACAGGACGGTGTTCTGACAAAATGAATATGTGAATTCTGTAGACAACCATTAGGACAACGCTTAGGCAGTCAGGCGCTTTGCATTTTGGAATAGGTTATAGGCCTTTTTAAATTGCTTGGTAAGCAAATGATGCAACCACAGAATTAGATCAACTTTCACAACCTAGACAGACGTGCATGTTTTTCGCGCCATGCTGGCCCTCTGAACTGTACCACTAGGTCATTAAAGTTTGCGTATGTTCTATAAAAAGAGTTGTATATTTTACTGTGCAGATAATTTATCATGAAAAATACAGTATGCGTGCAACATAAGACATTCATAATTAAGAAAAATACAGTATATACTGTGTCTTACGTAATCTTCAGGTCGCATGCTGTGTTTTTCGCGATAAACAGTGCAGATCGCCGACAACAGTATTTACATTGTAAGGTATAACTTTGCCAATTTTAAAGATAAAGGGACCCAACCCAGATAGAGACTGGAAATGTTCAGTATAACGAGCAGTGTAAAACGCAAAATGAGCCTTTTCTTACGTAGTGCGAGTATCGAAGAATTGTGGACAACCAAATCGCTTCTTTCTTTCCAAGAAATCAGAACAGAATATAGAACACCCAAACATCTTCTCTTGAGTCGATATTAAGGTATAGGCCGAAATGAAGTTTATGGCAATTGGGGGAAGCGATAAGATTGGGGATAGAGATAAATGACAAAGCCACCTCTCAACATTCTATCAAAATCTAGTAACGTGGGACTGAGAGAGAGAG
>BLXT01003724.1:603633-615681 GCA_019648995.1 Plakobranchus ocellatus
CCCCCCCCTTTTCCGGCGTGGGTGGGTAGAGCTGATCAGTGGAAGCGCAAACATACTGTTTCGGCGGAGTGGGTTCTGATCTCGGAAACAAAAGTTTCCTTCGCGTTTCTGAGCAAATATGATAGCCACAAGGCCACCACAGTGCCTCTGTCTCTTATTGAGCTTTAAAGCGATGGCTTCTGGAAAAAGACAACTGTCAAGACTAGAAAATAGAGAGACTTTAAGGTGCAATGCTCTTGTTTTCCAAGTCATTTTACGTTTTGAGATCTATTGCCGCAGGCTGGTCGTTGAAAAAATCTACGATTGTGCTTCGTTAAGTTGCACAGAAAGAACAGGATGAATTGGAGTGAGCACAGTATAACAGCCTGTGGACAAACGTTATTGGTATCATATTGCCTGTTCATTTCTAGATCTAGCTACTCTCAAACTTTTTCGGCCGGACTATGCATCGATGTCGGGCTTAAATCCGGGTTCAAGGTCCCCACAAATTTCATGGCAATTGTACAAAATACTGCATTACCAACGGCCATTTGGCTCAAATCATAATGTCCCCAGCTAGTGCGATGCCTGACACGCCATTTGTGCCGCCTCTCTTTGAACCCTGTAGCAAAACATACACGCACTTTGCATGAACGTTTACATGCGTTCCGGCGCAATTATGCGTTGATCACAAAGAGTAAAGAGAAGTGGAAAACAAGTCGTGTCGGGTTTTTTTACATTTTGTCGGAGGTAATGAAGAATTAGCCAACATTATAAACATTCACGAGAAGCCATTATAATTATATTTTGAATGACCTAACCAAATGGAGTTATGAAAGGATATATGTACGAGTGCAGCTAAATTGTTAAATTCTTTCTGCTTCCTCTCTCATGTATTCAGATGGTGTTTCTTCGACTGAAAACAACGAGCTTGAGTGCATTACTTTATATCAGCAATGATATACATACTTGTATATATAGTTTCGGATATAACGGGACTCGAACACAGATTATTTCTGACTTTTTGAAAGAAATAAACACCACGAACGCAATAATTGTTTTTATATTAGGCTAGTTTCTCGCAATATTCTCGCTGTTTCTGAGATTTCGAATCGCAATGTGCGCACATGCCATGCCTGTGTGCTCCGGTCCCTAACCCGAGTTAATAGCCCAAATTATGCTGGCATGTGCCCAAACTGAAGCAGATCATGTCTATAATTCTATTTTAGGCTAGGTCTATTCCTCAGTATTCCTCATCTGTACTTCATTGTGCAGATCGATGCGACAGTCCTTTGTAAAGATCGCCATGCATGAAGAGGAGGTCGTGCCTAGCCTGATTGCCTAGAAATCTGCAAGGATCTTCTGCTTTGATTTCCAACCTTTTTAAAACCTCATTTGATAAGCCTCCACCTTTTCAATGTCAAAAGGAAAAAAACCTAAAATCTGTAGAGAAGGAATCAGTCAAGTTGCTCAAAGCAAAACAAAACCAACCCTTGCATCTGGTATGTCTATTTTGCCTATTTTAAAGACAATAAAATATATTTTTTACTTTTCCACTCAATACTTCAGATATCAAACTTGTTTCCATTTTAATCAATTAAAGTTTCTTATTTGTTGCATACCATATCTGTTAAAAATGAATCAGTGCATTTGGGACAATAATATCTTGTGCTTATTGATCGATTTAACGATTTCCTATTTATGTTAGAGAATGCCTTTATTTCAAATTACTTACAATAAACGTTTTATTTCTGTGCCTAGATTTACATCTCCTTATTTATGTAACTTTCGTTGTGAAGTTGGAATCGCTAGTGGACGTTTGTGCAAGATGTTTATCAACTAAAATAAATTTATGAGGATCAGTAATACTTCTTGATTGTTAATTTAAAATTTTAAAAGTTTGAAAGTTGGACAGTACTTGGCATATTTCATGGAGAACCCGCAATCGAATGTTTAAGCTAGAATTGTACTATTCCTATTTGTTACTGTTTGTCGTTGTTGTCATGTAATTGTTGATGTTGATGACGCTTTGACATTGATGTTGCTGTTGTTATTTTGTCTGGTTTTTTTCCCTTTTTTTTTTTAAATTTTTGACACCCAAATGTTAGCAGAATTGAAATTCCTATCTGATTTGCTTTAATTTGTTCTTTAAGAAGTTTTTCTTCCTTTAAATCTTTTTTCGAATCTTAAATGGGGCAGAGGCAGGCTTCGAAGAATTGATTTGATTATTTTCAGCTTTAAAAACCCCTTCAGGAAATAAAAACCTGCGGTAAATGAAAAATGTATTTAACCCAGCGCTAAAATTGTCCTTGTCGAGCAACAGCTTTATTGTTATTGTAAATGCTTCGATAAACATCCTAAATTGCTATTTCTCTTTGAAACTTAATATTATGTTTCTTTTTTTCTTTTAAAAACACTTAACCTAAGCAAATACATTTCTATCCTAAATGAAAGTTTAGGTAAAGGATAAAATCGAGTAAAATTCATTTTATTGGCACTTTATACGCAAGTTTCTTACATGGAGTCGTGGAAAGCGAAATAATAGTTCTTTTATCGATTTGTTTTTGTTGTTTTTTTATTTGACATTTAAGCATCAAAATCATTGATTGTTTGGTTTTTTTACAGAAACAGTTGGGAGTGCGAGCTGGTGCTTGTTTTAGGACAATCATTTTTCAATAGTAGCAGTTGAAGTTCACAAAGCATGACTTAAAAATAAAAAGGATAGGGCATTGAATGATGGAAACTTCGACTTAGGGGTGATTTTAAGACACTCAAAACAGGTTGGGAAAGGAGAGAAGGGAAGGGAGGAAGGGATTGTGGTAGGGGGAATGTGGAGAAGGCAAGTTAAAAATAGATACACAAACGATATGAAGATAAACCAAAAGAGTGTTGGCGGCTTTACATATCTATAATATTATCTTTTGATAGGTCGAATGTTAGTGGCGGGCTCAAACGCGCAGCAGGAAGCTATCTACCCAGTTTAGGGCGAGTTTGCTAACCCCTGCACCTTTAGCGTTTTCTCTCTCTCTCTCTCTCTCTCTCTCTCTCTCTCTCTCTCTCTCTCTCTCCAACCCCACTCCCTTGTGATGGTGGGAAAGGCATGCATTGCACTTCAAAGTGAAACACTGCTATTGACGACACTCTGTAGTTTTTTTCCTTACTCTTATTGGCGATCATATTTTGCCGTTCATTCCTCTAGATGCATTCTCTCTCTATAAGCTTTATTATCCTCGTCTTCTGTTATTGATTTGCACATTCTAAATAAAAATTTACTTTTTCCTGATCAGGTCTGTTGCCCTTTTCTTCCATTATAGATCTGAAATTTCGATACATTAATACGTTCCATAAGTCTCACTCGTGGGGACATGATATGCTTATTTTTTTTAAATGTGTTAACAATTTAAACGATAAAAGCAAACTTTACATGAGCTTTTCATGGTCAGTTTGATGCCACAAAATATATGATTAGCCTTTTAAGGGTAACCAGTAAGTGAAATGGTGTCCAGTTGCTTAAAAGTTTTCACTTTTTCGTGATTCATAGCTCCGAACTTCCCAGGTGTACTGGAACCTTTTGCACCAAACTGTCAGGCTGAATCTTTGATCCTTCCTTTTTAATCCTAATTATTTCACATTAGCTTCCTCCAGCGCTATCTCATTTGATTGCTTTCCTTCCATGAAATCCCAAGAGCCTACAGAAGCATGTTTTTGTCTTTAGCTCAGTTTGAATACCTTTGTACCATTCACATCCGTATTAAAGAGTTGCCACACACCTCTTTTCAAAACGTTCATCTTTTTGTCAGTTTTATTGAAAAATGTTAGTCTTTATGAGCGTGAGTGTTAACTTTTCACAGTTAGAATCAAGTTAACCGATCGATGCTTATGTGACATTTCAAAAGTTCAGTAATAAGTATTTACTCGTATGATTTAACACAAAAAAAAAGGTTCCAGTTTCGCATCTCATTCACATATGTGCGTCAGCGAATGTCTTGCATAGATTGTTAAATATTCTATTTTAATTCTAATACAATGTTAAAAATTATATAGAAATCAGTTCGTTTTCAATACAGCAGTTGAAATGCTCACGGAATACGAGTCCAACATGTACACGGCGCATCATGCTCTTTAAAGATTTTTTTAATAGGAAATTTGATTAAAACTGCTTTCACAAATTAATGTCGTAATTTAAAACCAGTCGGAGACAGGAGATTTCAGAATGAAACCAAGATGCTATCGTCATTTTTTTCACTGGAGATTTATAACATTTGACTGAAAGTTATCTATGCGACAGTGTTCTTCGCTGTCACCGATTGATGTCAGAGTGTGCTATTGAACAAAAAGTTAAAAGGAGGACTAGTCCTGATTTAAAAGTGTCTTATGTGGTATGCATAATCATTTCGTGATTGCCTGATCGATCCATATGACTTTTTTATGTGAAGAGGCAATGACTTAGATATGCCATACTTTGATTACTATTGTAATAGACGTATTATTGTTACGTTATCGTAATATATTTCAGATGGGTCTGTATAATAAATATCACTATGTGTGTGCATCCATCATTTTTCAATATTCAAGAACTAATCTCTCTCGAGATTGTTTTTGTGTAACGTTTGATCTCATTATCAATCCGGAAGCAGTTCTTGAATATTTGATATTATAAGAAACCAAGAATAAAAATGGGGTATCAATATTAAGTATCATTTTCAGATTTGGTTGTTTCAGAAGTTTATGACAGGTTTCAGGCCTTTCAAAATATTTTGTTTTCATCAGCAGCGGATTAATTTTTGCGATAGTTCCACAATAATTTTTATTCTAATATGCGGTCTACATTTTTAGTAGCAGCGTTTATCACTCCTCTCGAATTTTGCAGAGACTTTTCTATCGCTGCTTTGAGACTGCCATGGGCGCCCGTGGAACATGAGATCATATAAACATTGATTCTAGAGAAATTAGAGCCTAGCTAACCAACCAAGCCGGTTATCACGTAGTTACATCATTTTTAAAACAACAGTGTTCATAAATGTTTAGAAACGATTTCAATTGAAGGTGAAAACCATTGTGTGAATTATATTCATAGGTCAACATGGAAAGTACTGACGAGAGCGGAATATCTTTAGGACAAAAAGTAATTGGCTTTAGTAAGAGGAAAACTCAAAAGATATTTTAAAATTTTAAATGCCCTCCCAAGCATGTTGTTTTGTTTTCTCTTCCTATTTGGATGAATACAAAATAAAGAGAAAACCTGTTCACAGACTTCCATTTTAGTGCTTGAAGCAAGCCCTCTCCGCCGAGCCTTGTGTAGTTCTGTACTTCACACGCGATCTACTAGCAAGCGTTGGGGTTTTCCCCTTAATTTTTCAGGATGAGAGGATTTAGACTTCCGCCAAAAAGCGCCTCTTGACCTAGCCTTTTTATTCTTTCTGAAAATAAATCAAGAGAACTCTTTAGTCCTTGCATTTTTGCTCTAGTCTTGTTGTAAGCCTACAGCACGTCCAACAGTAGGTGGTTATGTGGTGAGGTTGGGCGCCGATGGTAAGCTCGAACCTAAAACAAACATCTCTGAGAATTTTGGACGAATTTGCCAACTGATGCGCAGCCAGCACCCCCATTTATTTTTGTGATTTCCAAAGGTGATTTTTTAAAGAAAAAAACATATTTGAAAAACACTTTAGGCTTTATGTTTAAATTATTATTGAATTATTGATTTAAAAATTAGCACAGTTCTTTAAGACCACATTTTGATTACGACTAAACAAATCACGCAAAGTTGTGTGTGTGTGTGTGTGTGTGCTTAATAAAGGACAGCTGGAAATATGAACAAGTTATAATAATTCACCGATAGTAATTTTCGTAGAGAATATCTTTATAATTTTAATCGTCAACGGTTCTATTATGAAACAAATCGCATAATGGCTTTCTCTTTGTATTTTCTTTTCTAACGCGTCTTCAGATCAGATTAAAGTGCGTGTTTTGTAGGCAAGAAATCAGAAATTGTATGACAAATTTTTCCAAATGGATCTGGGCAAAGATATAAAATATGAGATTAATGTCGCTGCTATTAGATAATGACAAGGCGATACTAATACTTAGAGTTGCCTATACATTGCCCAGGGCTTTGCTCATCAGTTCTAATTTGGTAGTCCACAATGGAAATAATTAGAGGTTGGTTTTTTTTTAAAGAGAACTAAGGAATATCTATGGATGTTGTCACATCCTATTTATTTTGATTCTATATTTGCGTCACGGAAAGCTAGATATCAATTATTTATTATTTGAAAGCTGTCTTTGAAAGTTTTCTCCACCTTCATAACCATGAAGTGTGTGAAAGTTTAGGCAATACAAATGTGTTTTACTAAGCTTGACACCTTTTATTTTTTAATATATGTAGCACTGATTAAAAAAAAAAAGACTCCAATTTTATAGTAATTAACAACAGTTGGAAATTTCGATCATCGAAAGCCAAAAAGGTGACAGTGAGGACAAAAACACTATTGAAAAAAATTAATGATGTAGAGTAGAATCATCAGCTAATGCAAGAATTTATGACTTTAGTAATGATGCATGTCTTTTATTTTAATTAATTAATATCATATTTCTTTCTATTTCCTTATGGGTAAAATACATTGCCTGAAAGCACAGTCGAGTTATCAAAATTGTATTTTTTACTGCCTAGCCCATACATGATAGGTCTTTTTTTTTTCTATATGTGAAAATTCAGTACAATATTATGGAAAGACGAAATTATCATTCAGGTATGCAAGACTAGGTTTGGAAAACATTTCGGCAAAGCTTCCCAAGTCCGAACCTTTCTGATTCGATTTCTGTAAAAAACGATTTAGCCTCGAGCCATCAGAACTCTGCCTATTATCTTGTCAAATCGAATATAGTAATTGGCGTGTCCTGTTTAGAAATAACAATTATTATAAGCAGTACATGTAATTTCATATCACGCAACCATTGCTTATTTGCATTCTTTTGAAGGCAGCAGTGCTTTTCTCTATGTGCTTTTCTTTTGAGGGCTATCAGGAAAATATAAAACTTACAAATATCGTAAACCTGCAAAATTGCCATATGACTGTTGCATACAAAATTCTTTCACTGCAGTATCATTTAACGCCTACTTAATAATATCTTTAACCTTGAATAATGATGAAATTTATATGCACCCTTTGGATATCGAGCGAAAGTGCATTCATTGAATTTTTTTTTTATTTGTTTTTCCCCTCAAGCACGCCTCATCGATATGATGCATTCTATTCTAATCTTAAAACATTTCATTTACTGCAAATAGAATGATAAGAAGGATGACGTCGCAATTAAGTTGCTCAAATAGTCGTAATCCCCTAAGTCTCTTTTGCGTCCTGAAAATCAGCAACTGGATTTGATTGGTCGTGATATTGGCCTTTGGGTAGCTTTGTTCAGGATAGCAACATGAATTATTTCTAAAGCATAATCGTTCGATCAATATTCCATTTCCCCTAGGTAGTTCTGTTTTTAAACATCCTTTTTTTTTTCTCTCTCTCTTCAATTCTCGGTGAGTTCAGTGTCTTCATGCTAAGCATAGTGAATTCACCTGGTACCCATCTCTTCTCGCTGATGCATCGATTTTGTTGCAGAAAGTCAGTCTTTGCCATTTTAGATGAACACCTTTCTTCATTTTTATCAAAACCATGTCAGCTGTTACGCAAATCCACCTGAGCTGCCGATCGATCTGTTTGCCTTCTCAACTGTCTGTCAAACTATTTCTGTCTTAGTGCATATGTGATTTTATAGAGAAAAAACTATATAATATAACATGTACATACATAATTCATATATATATATATATATATATATATATATATATATATATATATTAATGTAAGTTATTCTCATTTCATCTGCCTAACGATTTATATGGTCATCTATCGATCTTTGAGTATCGATGTTTTCATCTTTCCAATCTTTTATCTATCAATCTATATCTCTCTTTCTCCCTGATCATCTACATTTTTTCAAGCGATCACCTTATTAAATCTGTCTGTTTTTGCGCTTCTTTATTTGCGAATGAGTTAACTTGCCGTCTATATTTCTCTCTCTCTCTCTTTCTCTCTCTCTCTCTTTCTCTCTCTCTCTCTCTCTCTCTCTCTCTCTCTCTTTAACGTTATTTTTCTATGTATTCAATCACTTAATGTTTTATTTAGTGTACACATATATACATATAATGGAGGGAGAGAGAGGGAGAGAGAATTGTCAGCAAACATGTACAACGAGCGAAAATAAGAGAGAAAGACAAATAGGCAGAGATAGATAAAGACACAGAAAGAAAGAGGAAAGGGAGGGAAAGAGAGAAGCGAGAACCAGTCAGAAGTAGTTCTCACAAACGTAGGATAAAGAGAAAAATAATCAACTTAATGTCGGGAGAAGAAAAAAAAATCGTAGATAACGTTACTAACGTTCAATTGCACACTCGTCTTAGATTCATATCCTTTCGATATTTTTTTTTATTCATCTTATTGTGACCTTTATGAATTCCACCATACGGGCAAAATTATAAATCCTGACAGATAACAAGGTGGGTGGTTACCTGTATGGAATCTGGTTCTTCCAATTACATTACAAGGAAAGAGAACAAGATGGTTGGCAGCTCGTTAGCAGAAAAGATCTGTTCGACATAGGAGCAAAATCGTCTGGCAATCTAGAAAGTGAAATGGAAAACATGGAAAGAAAGCGAGAGAGAGAGAAAGAGAGAGAGAGAGAGAGAAAGAGAGAGAGAGAGAGAGTGAGAGAAAATCTTATATTTTAATGCTTCTGACATCTTTCAACTCCTATAATTATTTTTTTATCTGCATATGAAATTTAAGTGTGTGTGTCTGTGTGTGTATATCGTGTAATTTGTTACACCTAATTTAAAATAATTAAATCATTGTAGTGGAAGAGGTTAAGATGATATGGTACCTAGAACATTATTTTGTTTTATAACAAATTATTCTTTTTTTTTTCAATATTTTGCCCCCTCTACTCTCTCTCTCTCTCTGTCTGTCTGTCTCTCTCTCTCTCTCTTTCTCTCTATCTTTCTCTCTCTCTCTTTCTCTCTCTCTCTCTCTCTCTCTCTCTCTCTCTCTCTCTCTTCATAATCTTATTTATGAATGTAATAATAATATTTCAATCGGGACTTTTATTCATAGATATTCGGAAATAAAGTAATAGTTATGATTATGAGAGTTTTAACTTATGGACATGTATACGTTTGTATTTGTGTTTGTATGTATGCTCATAGACCTAATTTAATACTTAACAAGCACATAACTCAACCGTCTCTAATATAATTTTCTTTAAATCAGGCCTTTTTTTTATATAAATCTTTTAAAGCAAATAATTATTTTAAGAGCAAACAATTCAATGGCTTCTTCTTTCTCTTAAATTGCGTGTTTTTCTTTTTCTTTGATTTGTTATAATATGACGATGAAATATTTTTTCACAAAACTTCTCAGTTGAGGATTGCTGCAATGTTCGGTAAATACCGTCGTATTTAATTGCAGCCTTGGGTTGTTTCTTGCCGGTGGATTACCGACGTTTCATTGTGTATACATGAATCCCATGATGTTTGTCACCTACGGGCTTTAGCATGTGTTTGAAATAGGGGATAATGAGTCAATGGGTTAAATTTATCTCTGCATTATTTGTACAGGTATTCTTGTTCCATTTCTTTCTTTTCTTTTCTCTTTCCTTTTTTTTTCGCATGCTCAAGTACAGCCCTTATAAAATGCATATTTCATACGAGTACAAATCACATACTTAAATTATTTAGATATCATTAATAGCTAGCCGAGTGAGCTCGGGCAATTTTAGTGTAGAAAACCATAAGTTTACTCTATAAGCGTGCAAGGGGATACAAGTTCATTGGTTTTTTTTTTCATGTTTTAAAGGATACATAATAAACATGTTGATAACCCTATTGCAACATTACAGTAATTCGCTAAGGGCTTAGAGGAATTAAAAGAGTATGAAAATAATAGTTCACAATAAGTAAAGATTCTCTTGAACGTAGGCCTACTATTCTAATAACTGTCTTGTACAGAGCCCTGAAACAAGCACTTTGATCCAATGTTGCAGACTGAAAAACTTCCAAAGTTAGATCCAGCATTACATTTAAATCTATTTTCTGGGCATGCAGAAAGTAAATATCTTTATTTTATTTTTTGAAATTGATTTTTCTGATTAAGAACAATTTTAAGGGATTCTTTTTAAAATAAATTATTGTTTGTGGTCATTTTTAATGGTTTTATGTGGCTGGCCCATTACTGTGAAATATCACATATCACATATGAAGGTAATGAAAGAATATTATGTACTTTAATCATCGATCCTTTTCGTATGAATTAAAGCGGCAAAATGTTTATTTTATGGTAAGATCAGCGCAATCAAAGTAATATGGAAAAACTATACCGAGTGATCCTTAAGGCCTTATAGGATGTTATCACTGTAAGATAAGGATATTAAAGTGCGTTAAATTTTTATTTACTTTGTTATTGCGGCTTTTAATTTTTCTTTCCCAGTGGAACAAAATCGAAAAGAAAGCACTTTGAGGCATGCAAATAAACTGCCTTGCTTGATCATGCAAAATTGCTCCATAGAAATTTAAAAATATGATTTTTATATAAGCAATACAAGTCGAAGGAAATCCTAAACAAATGCCTTATTGTTAAACTTTTATCGATCATAAGAGAAAATCGGTGCCATTGTTGGTTGAGTAACTCGCCGTAAGAGCTGCAAAACTTTTTTTTTTCGCGAGATGCAAGTTGAAGCCTGTTTATCGAGCAAGAGCTTAATTAGATTTTTTTAAGATAAATAAATCTGTTGCTCTAAACTAATCCATTAAAATGACACCAAAAGATAATTATACATATTCTGTCATTAGTCTGTTTTTCTGAGTTGCCTTTCTACATTCAATATTTTCTTAAGGTCAGGGCTTTTAAGAAGATTGCAGTCTAGTACTGTTTGCATTTCTCTGCTTTGTAAGACACCCTCTGAGATGCAGAGAGATAGGAATGTGACGTAGGCCTACACAACTAATCTTCGTGTTAAAGAGGAATTATTACGAGCCTTCTATCGTCTTCTGTCATCTCCTTCCTTTCCAAGATTATATTCCGAGGAACATTGTGAGAGATTTTAAATACTGTATTGAAATTTCTTCGATTTTTATACAGCTATTTCAACTGGCATAAAGTTAGTTGCAGATTTTTTTCTTACAGTAGATATGAGTTTTACATTCATGCGCTCTGAGCGATAGGCGTGATAAACATTCAAACACCAAAACAAAAAAGTGGAAAGTTGGCACTTTTCATCTCAAGGATTACTTTGGCAATTATGTTTTGAATCTGCGAAGCTCATCATCTACAACATGTTATAAATACTTCCTTGTTTTTTTTCCTACCTTTCAAATTCAAAGATTCAAAGAATTACTTGAATGGCGTGGAATGCCAAAAAAAAAGAACAGTTATAAGAAATGAACTATGTATTTCATGACATATTAACGTGGTGCTGACATTTTCAAGACTTTTTTTAGTTTATGAAAATTATTTTCGAACTAAATGGCACAGCAAATGATTCTAACAAGGACTCATCATGATTAAAATACAGCCCCGCCCCATAAAAAGCCTTTGTTATTTTGGAGTTGTCTCTCCCGGAAAGTACGCGTAATTCAATTCGTTGTGTTGCCTTTCTCATGAATTATCGTCTTCTGTTGTCTCTGGCAGAACAAAAAAGAGAAAGCTAAAAAAAGGCGAAAGGAGAGAGAGAGAGAGAGAGAGAGAGAGAGAGAGAGTCAGAGAGACAAAGAGAGAGAGAAGAGCTAAGACTGAACCAAAGGAATTCGAAAAAAGAAGTATTTGGAAAGAGAGGAACATGTCATGAGAGAGAAGGGTGTGGTTAAAATTAAGATCTGATAGCACTTTAAAAATTCAGTCTCTTTTTGACAGAGCCAGGTCATTGCTGGACCTGAACCGATAACCCACAAAACAGAGTTTCTGTAGATTTCATTTGCAATTTTCGCTACCTTTATAGCGAATAAACATATCCACTCCTCCC
>BLXT01003724.1:637455-652487 GCA_019648995.1 Plakobranchus ocellatus
ATACATACATACATACATACATACATACATACATACATACATACATACATACATACATACATACATACAGTCATACAGACAGACAGACAGACAGACAGGCAGTCAGATATTATTCATTACTACCCACACTACTGCTACTACTACTACTACTACTACTACTACTACTACTACTACTACTACTACTACTACTACCACTACTGCTTCTACTATTATTATTATTATTATTATTATTATTATTATTATTATTATTATTATTATTATTATTATTATCGTATGTTTTATCATGCTACATTACATGATGTAGTTAATTGGATAAGCTTGGAATCTATCTTATGTGTCCTCTAAAGCGTGATGAAGTTAAGAATCAGGTGATTCGTATATTTTATAATTTAAAGCAAAAGCGCCTTTATTTTTAGCCATATTGTTATTCTTTCCTAACAATATGAGCGTTTTGCCTTTAAAGCAGCCGTTCTTTGTTTTCTTCGTGTACCCTGGTTTTCTTGGTAATATGGTTTTCGTGCTTTTTAACCTTTTTTCTTTCTTTTTTATTGGTAAATTATGTTTTATAAGTTTCAAATTTTATTGTATTTCTTCTTGGAGAAACTGAATTGAATTGCAATTTCTTTATTAGTATTTTTTTTTTTAACTGGTTAAAAGTTTTGTATCCGTCCCATAAGAAAAAACCGACAGTGAACCCCTTAAGTCAGGGTATAGCTTCAAGAAAATTGACGCATTATGAGAAATCATTGTGGGCTTTGTTTTAAAGAAAAGAAAAAAAAAAGGTGCAAGGTCTAAGAAGTCGATTGCATTTGCAAAATAAGTTGTTTGGCTAACAGAATATTTGGATCCTCTTTTTCCATTTACATGGACACCAGAGAAGCTGTAGAACTTGTATTGTCGATAGGATTTCAAATAAGGCAGCAAAGCAATTTTTTTCAGGTAATATATTTTATACATTATTAGTTCTTGGGACGTTTTCAAACTGAAGGCCCTCTTTTCTAAGTATGTATTTGTCAAATCTAATTTTCTACCTCTACAAGGCTAATAAGTCACTGCAAGACAGATTATACAAAAGAAGTAGATTAAAGATTATTTTCAACTAGGGACGTTTTTTTTCCGTCCGCAGCTCATTCTACCTCCACCGACGCAGGCTTGACAGGACTTGGTGGTGATGTGAGACAGGCCTTCACTGCCGCGGGTCTGACGCCTTCACAGGGCATTCCCACTGCCTCTTCCAGTGTCCCCGGTGGCGCAGTTGCCTTTACACGTTCTTTACGCAATGACTTGCTGGTCGCTGCAGATTCAGTTACCAACGCCATGTCATCGCTGGTGCGGGAACTTCATTCAGGTGACAAAGTGCTTTTTGATGCCTCATCTTTTTTAGAGCTGCAGCGGCAAAAACAGAAGTAGATGCAGACAAAACCATAGCAGCAACAACAGCAGAGAATTTATATTTAGTTGTGGCAAACGCGGTAATTTTAAGTGCCCTTTGATACCGGTACGGTGTGTATTTTTGGATACTTTTTATTAGATGCAATCCAATCTCAGATATGCAGACTAGGAAATCTCATTGAATCTATCAAGGGCCGACATAATAGGCTACTTGTCATATATTTGCTTAGAAATTTTCAAGAAACGCCACCTTACGGTATATAATGTCACTTGCAATTGCGTTTGTACCTTGCAATCAGTGCAATGTCTCGCCAATTGTTTAGGTAGTGCATTGTTATTGATTTGTTACAAACTTAAAGAGTTGATCTTGCTACATTTAATTTTTTTTTTTTACAGAATTATGTAACTTATTTTTTTACTATTCACAGATGAAGGCAGTGAGGGAGACGAGGAAGAAGAGAAATTACAAAGTAAACTTAATGGTAAGATGGAATATTCTGTGCGTGCCTTTTCACTTTCCTCCATTATTAAATATTGTCCATTTTGATGAAAAGAATCTTTCACATGGTGATTAAATAAATGGTACATTAGATACAGCTATATGAATTGAATGCATCAGTGTAATGCTCTTCATAGAAATAATATTAACAGCCATAATTAAACAGCTTTGATTTTTGTCAGGCTTTAGTTAGATGTATTTTGATCAGTGTCTGATTATTAGATTCATGATCCTCGAAGCTGAATCCCAGTATAATGTTTATCCAAGTTATTCAACTTTCCATTATTACTTCTGCCTACATTATTTTTCGCCCTTATAACTTATTAAATTACCCTAATGTAACTTTTTTGCCATTTGATGCCTTTCATTGTTGAAATCATTCTACTCCCTGATTAAGAGCTCAAGTTTGAAGACGATATAATGTCAAGGTCAGGCGGCACTGATGGTGACATTGACATGAGTTCATGGGGACGAGATGATTTGCAATGGCGCATGCGCCAAGAGGCAGATTTCTTGGCCCAACTTCGTGCTCGTAGACACAAAAGCAGCGCCAACTCGAGTCAGACGACAAGTGATAATGAGGCTGATGGGTAAGGAGCTACAATTGCACAATGAAAACAATTTTTCAAGATTACCAGTTCAATTTAGCAATCATTTATTCAAAAGAACGTTTACATTTGACTTCTTTTGTATATGGAACACTAACCAGTCCCGTGTCTAGGGGGGGGGGGGGGGGGNGGGGGGGGAAGCAGTTCCAAGTGTTCCAAAGGCCACGTTTTCACTCTCAGATTGCTAAAACTCGTCTGAAACTCTCCCCTGCAAAAGTTATGTACCTGTAGATGTTGATTATGTACTAGTTTAGTGCCAGGAGAGACCATATTTTCACTCTCAAATTGCGACAATTTGTCTGGGTCCCTCCCTGCAATCTTTATATACTTGTGGATGTTGATTATTTACTGTTTTAGTGCAAGGAGAGGCCAGATTTTCACCCGCAAATTGCAAAAATTCGTCCGGAACCTCTCTCCTGCAAAAGTTATGTGCCTGTGGATGCTGATTGATTAGTGATTATGTACTATTTTAATGCCAGTAGAGGCTACATTTTTCACTCTCAAATTGTAAAAAATCTTCCCTTCTCAAGTTCTAGATCAGATCCTGCTAACAAAGACCTAGACTTATCTAACATTATGAACTACTATTTGTGACTTTTTATTATAGCATCTTTTTTCTCATCTCTGAATGCCTTTCAATATTAGATACCCAGGCCCTGATGAAGGAGAGAATTTTCCTCGGGTGGACGATGAGAGCTATTTGGGTACAGATGATCTTGGCTCTTCCTGTCACGGAAGAGAGGAAGATGATGTGGGTAGGGATGAGGTGGCCAGTATTAGCATGCGGACCGATGATGGACGTTCTGAAGATTTGCAGGATGCAGCCATTGCCAGAGTAAGTTGGATTAGTAGTAAGATTTTCTATAAATAGAAGCTACTTATGAGTACACTTAATTATATTTATGTGGAGATTAACCTGGTTATCCCATCTTTCAAACGAATTTTGGGCTCTCTGGTTTATTTTTTCATTTCGTGTTTCCTTAAAAATGGAGTTACCTAATATTTCAAATTAGGAAGTTCATTTCAAGGGTTGTTTACCCATAATTTATCTGAAAAATTCAGTTGTCTGATGAAGGTATCACAGATTATGTTTTTTTCATTATTGATCCTGCTCAATAAAATTATCTGGTATTTAAATTTTTTATGTAGGTTTCAAGGGTTAACTTTTGCTAAATGCTTAAAATTTGATTGCCTGTTATTGAGAATTATCTGTAAGATCGTAATTTTTTCTTCCTCTTTAGGTATCGTGGCAAATAAAATTTACCGATAATTTGTATTGTGATAAGCGCAGTATATAATTAAAAAAAAAGACTCTCAGTTCAGTCAAAACTAATCAGACCTCATTGCATAGAGCAAAGGTAACTTATGCATTACATTTTTTGGGGATATTTGATACCAGATGTTTGAACAAGTGGTCAGCTTTCAAAATATTCTTAAAGATTGTAAGAGAATATGTTGGTCAGTGGAGAAAGTCAGAGAGAGCCTACCTTTATATATAAATATATATATATATATATATATATATATATATATATATATATATATATATATATATACACATAATCATAATGATGTATATCAGGCAAATAATTTGAAATCTGCAGCCATTAGTACAACAAAAGTCACATAATTATATTAATCAATGTATTTGCATTGCTAAGGATTTGGCATGCATGTGTATCACTTTGACTTTGACGTGCTTAATGTGGTTTATCTTTAAGGAAATGACCAACAGCAGGTACACAACAGATGAGGAGAGCTTTCTGCAAACAGACGATGAGTCATTTATCCGTACAGATGACGAGGAGGGTGGAAACACTGATTGGGAAGAATCAACACGTAGATGGGTTAACCGATGACCTTAGAAAGTTGAGCTGTCAATCACCTAGATTTGACTTTTTTTTTTGTAATACTTCATGCAGCAGAGGCATTTATGGACATTGCAGCAGATAATTTCCAACACTTCTAGGATGTAGTTTTATCATAATAAGTTTCTTAACTGATTTTGTTCTGCAAACTCACAGAGTAGCAAACCAAGGGGCAGTGTTTAAACTAAAGACAAAAAATTGCAATTGAAAAACAAAAGTGAAACAGTATGCACAATTTTTTGCAAATGTTTCGATTGTGTTATCGTGGGCTTCTTTGTATGCCTTTGACTCCTTCCAAATAAAATAAGCAGACGTACATTTTTCTCTCATTTTTCTCCTGTTATACATGTACTATGAAAAGTATCTCATTACATGTATTTTATCAGCTCTCAGGAGAGGAAAATATGTTTCTTTTTATGATAAGCTCTTTTTTTTTTGTACAAATATGTATAATCATATGTACATTTATAATGTATTTATATTTATATTTGAATCTCAAAATTTAAACATACTAGTTCTTTTCAACTTTTGCAAAAAAAGCTATAACAATTGCAACTACATGCACATGGATACATCAAAGTCAATTAATTTACATGGTGTTGAAAAATATTTCAAAAGGGTAATTGAATATGAAGAGAGACAAGTTTTAAAAAATCTCTGAAGTAATGAAAGGTTTGATGCAGACCTTAAAAACCATATCTGTTGCAGCCTTACAAAATGAGTCATGTTGCGTTTCTGCGTAATTGACTTTAAGTGAAAACCAATAAGTAGAGGACAAAACATTAATCACTTCTCCATATGGAGAACTCAATACAGACGTGCTGTAGACTGTCCCTACATAAAGCACAAGAAATTTTCATTTCTTTACTTTCATATTTTGAGTTGATCTCAGTGATGCAGACCCAGAACACGATTCATTTTGTGAGACTGCTACACATATGATCTCTGTGTGAATGGCATTTTTTTAATTTATTACCCCATAATTTGAATGTTGAAAATCGTGAAAAGTTGTGATTGAGACAAATACGTTTTTTGTTAGTTTAATACACACTGTTTTGATCATGGAATTGGACTGTATTATTAATATTACAAGCCATTTATTGTTACTGAAAGAAGTAATGATAATGGTATTTTGAAGTTTTCTTTCATAATCAATAAATTATTTTGTTGTTGTGCATTCCTTTAAAGAGCCAATCCTACCCCCTCTTTCCCTGCTATAAATATACAACTGGAAGAAGATAAGTCTTTAAGAAGATTATTCCCTTAACGCCAGAGCTAGATGTCAACACAGTTTGCAATTGATGCGTGTAGTACAATGTACAGTTTGAATGTTGTGTGACATAGACTTTATGTTAAATATGAGAAAACTATGAGATCTAGTTGTGCTTTACCGTTGTTGGTGTTATTTGTTGTCTATATCAAATTTCTGGTAGAATTATCTAGATGTGTTTGATGAAACAGGTCAAACAGATCAAAAGAGTTGAACATCTTTACAATATTCTCATCTATTAATATTATTAGGACGATAGTGGCATACACCTTATCATGTTCAATTTTACTTACTTGTGTACCTATTTTCAGCAGAGATCACATAATTGTATACCACAGTTTTTATACATATGATAAGAAAACCATACATATCTATAAATCTGATCAAGGTATAAAATTTATTCCATGCAGTTATAGTGTACACAGTTTTTCTAAACAGCTCCACAATATCTAAGAAGTGAAACCTGTGATATCAAGGAAAATGAATACATATGCCCACTTCTTCACATAATGGGTCACTTGTATTTGAATTTTACAAAATAGTGCAAAAATAGCATTTTGGGTGATTTTGCTCTCTCAATAGCAAGTCAAAAATCATTGGGTTATTTTTTCCATATCTATCTATAATTTACACTGTGATATTTTATTTAAAGTTGAAACAACATTTTTCATCTAATTTCAAGCTTAAATGTGAATTATTAGTACGTATATAATGAAAAAATGGCAATGCTCAATTTTTTTTCTAATTATTTTCATTATTTTACAATATAATCCAAGTTGACTCCAGAAATCAAAGTGACACGTATATCACTTCTTCTTACAAAAATGATGCTATTAAAGAATATGTGCAAGCTATAAAAAACTGCTATAAAATTCAGTGGTATTGTAGGGCTTGCTCATACTCTTTCCTTCCATATTGGTATGGTAAACTTTTTTTTCTAGTCTGCTGAGACAACTTCATGAAATCATTGTATGAGCATTTCGTGAAAGACATAACCATGCTAGGTATACAGTGCTCTGCTTTAGAGGGAAAAGTAGTCCTTTCAAACAGCATCTGAAAGAACACATGCTATTAGGATAAGTTTCATTCAATTTTTCACCATTATTGTCATAATGTGGCTACAAAAGAAAAGATATATATAATCATTTTCTGTAAATACTTTTATAGCTGCACATTCCAGAGGTTTTAGTGCGTGAATCAGCTGAGAGGATTGGAATTTGGAATTTGCACTGCACAATTTTCCAAAAGACGTCATCACATATGACATGTCATGTACTTGTAATTTTTTCATAGTGAAAGCATTCCAATAAAAAGCACTTTGTTTCTGTTCAAATATATTTTCTCTAAAATGCAGGGGGTTTTTTGTTGATTTTTTTTTAAAAGTTGAATACATGTATTATATTATTTGGAGTTCAAACATGTATTTCTGAAAAGCTTTTGATATTTCTTGAGAAAACATTGGATTCTGGCACGGCAACCATATTTATCCCTAAAAATAGGCAGAAAATTAAAATTTTGTTAAGTTGCATTTCAAAATTTATTGATTGAGTACCCGATACTCTAGACCTGTTATTACGTACAGATAATCAGGTAAACTTTTTTTATTTATTTCTGAATCTCATGAAGAGTGCAATTCCTCCATTGGGCATTCGAGAAGTAAAGCATAACATGCAGGTCTCTGATATCTCTTTCTCTATTTTCAAAGATTTTTTTTTAACATCTCTCAGACTACCAATACATTTTTCCATACAGATTGTACATAAACAACATTAATCAAAAGCGCTATGTGATTTTGAGCGATTGTATACATATGAGTTTTTATTCTTTAGAAAAAGAATATCAAAAATGATGAGAGAGTCTCTATTTAAAGAAGTATTGCCTAATGTTGAATGGCACTCATTGTAAAACTGTAAGAAAGTTAAATAATTGGGATGCATTCTGTCAATTTCAGGCATAAATACCTTCAGGGTGTTTTGAGTCAAGACTGCCATGTAATACTTACCTTAAGCCTCAAGGTTTACTTTGACACTTTTTTTGTGTCAACTGCATAAATCTTGATAGAGATATGCTCATCCAAACTTCAGTGAAATGCATCAAGGCCAAATTCATTTTATTAAGAAAATTAGGTTTAATGATTTGAAAGCTCCTCCATAGCAATGAGTATGTTCTAATATTAATGCTAGACAAAAAAACATATGCAGGAATTCTGAACTCAAAGTGTTTGATGATTTCATAAACGTTTGAAATTGTTTCACCTAATCAATTAAATGTCACACCACAGTTTACACTTTACATAGCCCATCGCTTCTGAACATAAAATCAGGTTGCAGCTTCAGGAGAAACTATCTCCTTAAGCTCAGGACCACACACCAAAACATGTGATGTCATAGGACTTCTATATGCCAATCAGTTTTCTAGGAATAGCAGAAATGCCCTTGGTTGCTACCTTCAAAGTTGATATTCATTAGTGGACCTTGATAGATCTGCAGCTTAATCAGTTCAAATACAGATCATGCACTGAAAAATTCTGACAAAAAGTTAGGTATGAAACTTTACAGCCAAATTTCTCAAAAATCAGTCTTTGTTAGCCCATGTCTGGAACCCTCAGAAATTGACTCAATTATTCTAATGCTACAGTCATTTAAAGTTTCTTTAAAATTTCTTCACTCAGAACTTGCTAACGTTTATTTACCAAAATTTCTTAATCGATTATTCCAACCAATTTTTGTGAACCATTCAAACAGCCTGAAACATTTTTCCTTTGAGATTTGTAATTGTAAAAACTGGACGCAGTTATATTAATAAGGTCCTATGATATGTTTATTTTTTAAGGCTTTTAAAAAAAAAAACACTTCAAAGACAGAGAAAAAAAATCAAAATTCTTTTTTTATCAAATGTTTTACAAGGCATATCCCACTCATTACAACTGGTCTCAAAACATATACTTAGTTTTTTTTTCTTTCAGATCACTTTCTTTCAGAACCAAATAAATAATAGAATTTAACATAATTTTATTTTTATTTTTTTTATTTCAATTTATTTCGATCGTAACTGTTGTGTTTCAATATTTCTCTCAAATGAATTCACCCAAAGAAAAGGTAGATATCACATTCCAAGAAAATTGCTTAAAAATATGAAACTTTTAATTGACATTAAGCAGAGAAAATTTTTTAAGGAAATCATAGGAGGTGGAATATTTTTAGTACATCTATACAAATGAAATAACTTAACAGATGAGTAACTTTCCAATGATGCAAAATCATACGGGGAGAACTGCAATAGAAATTTTGTTAGATCATTTTACAAATGCTAATATTACAAGAATATTAAAATTAAGAGATAATGTTGGAACTTTTGAGAGTTGATGCTAGTTCTACCTTGATATTGTATTGATTACATGGGCATAAATACATGAATGTAATAAATGCAGAAAATGAAAGTCATAGTTTTGGATTCATTCTTCCAATTTTTGTTGTTTCTTTTTTGTTATTCAGTTTCTTTTGTTTTTGTATTCAACGCGTGGTTACAATACAGCTGTTTATGGTTAACAAATTGTAATGAACAATATAAAGTAACCACTTTGTTGCTCCAAGTATGAAACTGGCTTCTAAATGAGGGTTCATATTGTCTTGGGCTAAAGATACTAGCTTTAATTTTTTTTTTTTCTAAAATGCTTTATAGGCTTATTATCTCAATAAAGGAATAACACGATCAATAACCAGTGTCGAAATTTCTCCATACTAAAGTTCATTGAATGCAAATTGGGGCTATCTCAGTGGTCTGAAATGTTCAAAATGTGATTTGTGACTCATTGGAACTGGTCTCAAAACTTTAATCTTCTTTATTTTTGTCATATAGCCTGTCTAGTACTACGTGATCACCAGCTTTTTGGCCCCTATCCAGCAAGTCATCAAAGGCAAACATATTTCATTCAATGAAATATAACACAATGAAGAGCTCAAAAATATAAGTACATGAAATTTTATATATGGACTTGCATGATTTCATTTAAAAATAACAATATATATAAAATTCCAATTTTCATCCACCACTCACATGATTATTACACTTGTATAACCAACTCATCAATGTTTTTTAAAACACTTGGATCATCTTGCTAACAGATTGATCACATTTTTAGTTGCCAACTGGCCTGATTTTGTCGGGTACTTGGTCATGCGAAGAGGAGCCAGGGAACCTTTCAAGACTTGGCTCAATCTGGCCTTCATTTGCATCAACTGCTGCTTTTCTTGGGCTTGTTCCACATGGTCACCAAGATCTTCCAAACTAGCAAAAGCATGTTAAAGAAAAATAATCATCTAAATCATTTATTTAAAAATAAAAATTCTCCAGTTTTAGAAATTGTGATGAAGTTTTGAATTTTTCAGATAAGCTTGTCTGTTTGAAACAAAACACAGTTCTTCTTTTTTTTATAACATATATACATATATATTGATATATATTCCAACATCTACAAAAATAGATTCTCCTTTGGAAGACTCTCTTGTGGTGAAAAAAACACCAAAAAATTTTTCTCCTTTTAATCATTAGATGAGACAAGAAACTCCACACTAAATTATTTAACCCATAGTTCACCAGCCTCTTGAATTTTTACACAGTCAAATTTTCAGAACATGCAATACAAAACTCATTTTTTCTTTGTTTGACAATGAAATCTCCAGGCAGATTTCAAAAATTGATACAGTAGACCTCGATTATAACAACATCAGCCATTACGAAGCCTTGGTTGTTACGAAGGAACTTATTAGAACGCTTTTTATCCTTATTACATGATAGTATTCGAACCCCTGCCTTAACGAAAAAGGGCTATTCAGACCTCTGGCGTAACGAAGCTACGGATGATTAAAAGACTAACCAAAAAGCTTCAAAACTTGGCAAAGTTGAATCATGCACACGATGCCCAAAACAGCGGGGCTGGGCCAGGCCTATCGTGTGTTACACAGGTAGAGAAGAGTGTGAAATTCTCTCCTGTACAAAGGCGCATGGCATAGCGTGTTAAGGGTTAAAGAGGGAGGGGGTAGTGGGTGCATGGTGGACAGGCATGACTCAGCTGGCAGTACTGTAAACATTGCATGGATTCTGGTCTATTGCATGGACCTTTGTCTTTGCAAGTCCTTTGTCTACGCTAGATCTAATCTAGATCTAGTGTGCCTACACAGGTTACAGAATGCTGACCACAAAAGGTCATCTCATGATTGCCTAATTCATGTAAAAACTCAAGGGTTTGCATAATGAATGCTAGGCATTGCTCGTGTGTGGTGTGGGCCCTGATCACAGTGATAAAGAACTTTGGCACATCGTATTGCCCTTTAAATCTAGTTTTTGTCATTTGCTCAGCCATTGTGAATCTTTCAGCCTGAGAGATAACTTTGTTTTCTTGTTCATTACAAATTTACCACTGAGACTAAGATCTGTGAAACTAAAATGGCATCAAACAAAAGAAAATGTCTATCTTTTGACACTAAACTAAAACTAATTAAAGAAGTAGAGGAAGGAACCAAGAGCAAAGCAGAATTATGTAGAGAGCATGGCATTGCTCAAAGTTCCCTTTCAACGATCTTGAAAGATAAAGACAAGATAAGAGCCACTGTCAACCAAGGAACTCGTCAGCTAAAGAAGCAGCTCACATATACATTCCCTGACGTAGACAAGGCTCTTTTGATTTGGTTTGAACAGGCAAGAATGATGGATGTCCCAATATCAGGACCTATTTTAATTGAGAAGGGCGAGCAGCTGGCTCAGGACTTGGTCATACACACTGTGAATTGAGCAGAGGATGGCTTGATCGGTTCAAGCTAAGGCATCGACACGTCAGAATGGGAGGAGACATTACAGAAAATCTTGGCAGATTACAGCCCAAGGGACATATCTAATGCCGATAAGACGGGGCTCTTTTACAAATGTCTGCCTAACAAGTCCCTCACGTTTCAAGAACAGACCTGCAGTGGCCAGAAAACTCCCAAAGAGAGAGTCTCTCTCTTAAGCGTAACAAAAATTAACGGAAGTGAAAAACTCCCCTTACTGATGATAGGGAAATTTGGCCAACCACGATGTTTCATAGGCATAAACACACCCCTTGTCGCATATAGGCACGATAAGAAAGCGTGGACGACCAGCTCTCTATTTACAGAGTGGGTACAAACACAGGACAGGGGTTATCTGATGCAGGGTCGATCTGTGGCACTGGTATTGGACAATTGTAGTGCACACCAGCAGGTCATTAGTGGTCTCCAGGCCATCACCATGTTGTTTTTTGCCCCCTAACATGACATCCCGTCTCCAGCCTTGTGACCAAGGCATTATCAAGAACTTCAAGACCATCTACTGAAAACGAGTATTGCAGAAGTTCATCTCTTCATTTCATGAGACAGGCACCACTGACACACACTTGAGAATGTCCCTGCTTGATGCCTTGGTGATGGCAGCTGCCTCCTGGAATGAAAAGACCCCAGCCACCATCCAGAACTGCTATAGACATGCTGGCTTTGTTCAAAAGAACAGTGGCGAACTGACTGAGAGAGAAAAGCTACCAGTACCACAGGCTGCGGACGGAAGTTTAAGTGAGGTCTCCAACTTATTTGAAAAGTTTGCAAGGATGACTGACTTTTCCCCTCAAATTTCTGTTGAAGACTACTACATCAATGTGGATGAAACCACAGAAACATCCGCAGAAATGTCTTTGGCTGACATTGCCTCCTCTCTACAACAGAGAGAGCGAGAGGAAGAGAGTGCTAATGAGGAAGATGTCACTATTCCACCAGTCACCAGCAAGATGGCCTTGCAGGCTCTTGAAACTATTCAGACTTTCCTTATGCAGCAGCAGGAGTCTGAGAATTCCACCAACGCCCTGCAATTGTCCATATCATTGGGAAATTGTGTTGAAAAGGCAGCTCATCAAGCAAAGAAACAATCGACAATTGACTCATACTTCAGCAAGAAAAACTGAGAATATTGTGCAAAAGCACTGTCCTGCTTTTCGATTTTCACTGACAAAAAACCCAACAATCCTTTTCAGGACTCCTTTCTAATGGACCGATGGCAGTCCCAAGCCTGTAACCTGGAAACAGGGAACTCAGAGGGAAAAGGAATTTTGTCTGAGTATTTCTAGTGGCTTGCATACTTCAGTAGACTCATCAATCCTATAAATAGGACCCCAAACCCATTTAATATTAATAAATAATCTGAAGGTTTTTTTGTTCACTAACAACAACCTTGGATGCAGCAAAACCTTGGCTATAACAAAATTGTGGTCCACTCCCTCAGATTTCGCTATACCCAAGGTCCCCGGATAACTATAATCTTGCAAGCATGGCTGAGCGCTCAACTGATGTCCCATATCCCACCATAGTATAAAAGTGAGTAGTATTTGAACTATGGCCATTATTTTTGTACATTGCACGATATTGAAGAAACAAGTTTTGTCCATCTCATAATGTTAAACATCCTTTGATCACAGCTTGGCAGTTGTGAGTTGTATTATGATGGTATCTTGCAGTTTAATGTAGTTTGGCCTTATAAAATGGGTCTTTTTCAACTATACAACATTTCTTGGTTTATTTAGATTGTGCATCAAGTCCTACTTCTAAATCTGCTTTTTTGTAATGATACAAAAATAACTTTTTTTTCAATATAATTAAAAGCGCCAATGCATAAAACAATTTAATTCATATTTCATAATTTACAAAATATTCTCTTTACCTAGCAATAGTTTTTATATGATTGAAAGTTCTTTTTAACATGCATGCATGTTTATGTAAATCTTAAAGAATAATACGACAAAATAAAAAGGATACAGTCTATCATCATCTATAATCATATCCATCTCCTCTGCAGCTTTTATGAAGAAGTTGTTCTTAACTTTTTTCTTTTTAATTCTGGGGAGATGTAAAAAAGCACAGAAATCAACATAAAAAGGCATAAGATTTTGTTTACATAAAGTAGGAAAGTAATCACTCATGACTAATTGCTTGACTGAAAATGCAAGCTAATTTTACTTCACATCATGTTACATTAAACTTTTTAATTTGGTTGAAGAGTACAAACACTCAATGTTTGGAAATAAGAATTATGCTTACATTCACAATGAAAGTTACTGTGATCTTTAATAAGTTCATTTGCATTGAAACCAGTCTAAATGAGGTACAAGTTCCATTTTTTAATAACTTAAACTAATAATATGGTCTTGAATTTTGAAATGGTGAAGTCTCACAAAGCAGTTGAATTTAAGCCACAAGCTAAGCATGTATAATTTTTAAAACTGTCTAAAACCTTGTTTTTTTTAATTGTATTTGATTCTTCTGACTCATTAGAACTACCTTCATAATATTTTCGTTTAACCTTTTAATACCAGAGTTTTAAAGTAAGGGTTGGTTTTTTTTCAACTTAAAATTTTTCAAATCTCATATTGAAAACTCTGCCAAATGCTCTGAGCTGTTTGCTGTTATGGCACACCTGTATTCTTTGACATCCAACTCTCTAGCCAAATTCACCCTCTGTCTCACAGCTGGCATTAATTCCATTTCTACTGGAAGGAGTGGAAGATCTTCACCTAGAAAAAAAATGCAGTTATGTGCAGGTTTTCATTATTTGTGAATGTAAGTGAGCTGTCACTACAAAATAGCATATGTTATGGCGGAAACATGTCTTTTGGATACAGATTCAATTCTTAACACTGTGGGACCAGATAGATTTGGAGGAAGTATAAAGCTCTAACCTAACATAAAGTGTAAAGTTTGTGTAATGCCCATCTCACCATTACGAACTCCTTGTATGATCTTGCGATAATCTTTTGCATCCTCTGGTCCTACAAGCATAACACTCAAACCCAAGTTTGATGCCCTTGCAGTGCGACCACTTCTGTGCACATAATTCTAAATAGATGAAAGATTGAAAAATTAACAGAATTGTTGAAGATGCTTTTCATTTGAGATTTTTTTTTTTTTAATTGGTTCATTAAGTCTTTAAATTGAGAATATGGCAAGAATTTGTAGTTATTGTGATAAATATATGGAAAAGAATTTTAACTTATGAATAGAACAGAAATATATAGATGTTGAGATCTCCTTATAAGTCTTAAATTAAGATGACATTTTTTAGAAAAAATGCAAAATTACAGTATTTTTTTTCCTTTTTTTAAATGCTTTTTTTGTCAGTTACAATTCTTACATCTAAGCACAGAATCAAAATATTTATATCCTGATTTCCATATTACAAAGTTCACAAATAGGAATGGCTCATTAATATCAGAATCAGAGACTTAAAATATTCAACTTGTAACTCATTGCACTGATCTTCAAGATACTTAGACAAGCTCTAAGAAAGATGCGAACATTAAGAGAAAAAAAAAAAAAGCATTGATATGAGAAATAAGCTAA
>BLXT01003724.1:652496-668652 GCA_019648995.1 Plakobranchus ocellatus
AAAAAAAAAAAAATATTTATCATTTACCTTTTCCAATGACATCTTTCAAATAGCTATTGGTAAAGCAGAAATCATTATTTAACAGCAAAAAGAAAACTTTATATATATGTGTATATATGTGTATTGGTGGCAGACATATCAAACCCCTAAAGTCCCTATTCACAAAGAAGTACTACATACTTACAGATTTTTTTATCCATTTTATACTCAAAAAAAAAAAATAAAATAATAGAATCAAAACTAAAGCACAATTCATTTATTGAAGAGGACACATTAAAAAGTAAGACTCATCATAAGTGAGATACAAATGAAGTAAATTTTCAAATTGTGACATCAATATGTTTTAAAACCAGTTCCAATGGGTTGATGTCACATTCTGTATTTTGGACCATTGACACAGCTTGAAATGTCTTTCTGTGAGCTTTGTGGTAGAGAAAATTAGATAGCGTGATAATGAATCTGAGCCAAGAAATGGGATTAATGAAAATGGACCATGTTAAAGGCAAAAAAAAAATGTTTTTTTTCCCAAGATACATAAGTGACATATGACCCAATAGCTCTGGTCTCAACACATGCATTTTCAAAAAGCATTCAGTCTTCACTTTATTTAGAAATATTAAATTCATCATGCTTTATACTTTGAAGGTGTTTGAAGCTTTATAGCAAAGTGAACTTACTTCCATTGTTCTAGGAACTTGATAATGTATGACATGATCCACATGAGGAATATCAAGACCCCGGGCTGCAACATCTGATGCAATCAACAGAGCCCTTTTGTTCTCTGAAAACCTATCTAGATTCTTCAACCTTTGCCTTTGATGCATATCTGCATGCAAGGGAAGAGGAGAGCACTGCAACAATGTGAACACTGCCACCAATCGTCGGAGGCAATCTTTACTATTAGCAAAGACCAGAGTCCGCCCAGGGTGTTGGCACAGGAAATAATAAAGGAAAAAGTCCTAGATAGAGCAAAACATGGAAATATATTTCAGACATTATTATTCAATAAAAACAGCATGGAAAATGCAATGAGTAGAAATAACAAAGTTCTGGTCCTTTATCATTCGTCAACTTTCAAATATTACAGAGAGCATGGATTCCTCATTTTGTTGAGAAAATTATTGCATTCAAGTTATCATGATCAAATTACTAAGGATAGTCATAAATAAGAATAATGTGACCTATGTTAATCACCCTGAATGTTGTAAACATGGACCTCATCATACTTATTTTAATAAACAAAAGATGTGTTGTCATTTTTTTTTTAATGTAATGGGCTTTTTTATAAAAGATAATGCCTTCAACTTTAGGTGTTGGGTAATTTTTATGCCTTATTATAAGGCTAATCTCAGGTCACTTTGTTGATCATTGTTTGAAGATGTCTAGGATTTCATAATTTTTTTAAATTGCCAATCTGTCCATTTCATTGTATACTAAAGATAGAATTGGGAATATATATATATGTGTATATATATATATAATAAACTTGTTAGTTTACATCAAACAGGTGAATTATCTCCTGCAATGCGTGCATGTATACAGGTGCAAATATATAAAACCGAGAAAGAGAGAATATCTGCTAGGCTCGGTACTAGTAGAGGGCAGGGAGGAAGATAAAACAAAGAATCAGCCTTCCTGATGCAAAGTCATTAAAACCATACCACTTCTTGAGTTGAAAGTGAAACAACAAAAAAATGAAGTCAACAAACCCAAACATGATCTAGTGCTAAAATGGTCTCCTGGAATAGAGCATGGGAGGGACAAATGTGCTTGCCAATTATTGTTATTAACGGTCAGATGATAAAATTCAAATGATGTGATACATACAGGTGGAATAACAACCCCAATTTAATGATAGCCTGCTAAATCTCTTACTAGTCCTAGCGAATCCTTGGTATACTTACAGGGCAAATTGGAGTGCACAGTGAAAACAAGTTCAACAAAAGAACATAGGTAACAAAAATATAACAGAAAGAATTAGCACTTGAAATCAAAGTAGTTTGACAAATTAGTGATTTTGAAGTATCAATGTTTGACCTAATCGTATTTAACTGTACATTTCCTTATAAATCTTGCTTAGAAAAATTACTTCTAGCTCTAAAGATAAAAGTTTTTCAGTGTTCTCATTAAGAGAAACGCTCAGATAAAAGATTCAAAAGGAACAGTACTTAAATTGTTGTATTTTTCTTTTTAATTTCATGTTTTATGTACTAACAGTGAACTTTAAATCCTATTAAAAAAAAAAGTAAATAAGGAGAGGCTTTTTATCCCACTGATATAACATTTTAATATAAAAAAAAAAAAAACAACTTGAATGATACCATGCTGTCATAATTCTTTAAACTTTATATCATATTGTCATAATTCTACTTTTCTGACATCTCAAATTTTTTTACGGCCCTTGTCCAAATTCAGATCAACTGTTTCTTTGTATTATGAATCTTTCACTGATCAATTTTTCTACTGGTGACTTGATCTTAAGTTCTCAAATTTTTTAAGTTTTCTGCACTATATTCTTTTTCGTCCATCAACAAAAAAATCATAAATTATATCAAAGACGATCCGTTTTTTTATCTGGAAGGGAAATCAACTATTTGCTACCTTCTCGTCCGCTTTGCAGTTGATTCGTAATTCTGTCAATGTTTGTGCCACCTTGACTGATGGGGTCAGGTCAATCACTTGAGGTTTTCCCCTGATGCAAGTTTTCTCAATCAAAGATTCTGTATCATTATTTAGAAAAAAAAATCTGTAGATTAACACCACTTTCCAGTTAATTGAATTTGATGAAAAATGAAAACATTGTGATTCCTTTTTATAACGCATAACTTTTCTTTGTTGCTTTTAATTTGTGAGCAGAAGCAACAGCAACAAAACAAACATCATTATAATTGTAGAGGCGGCTCTCTTTTTGATCTAAGGAATCACAAAATTATAAGTTTAAAGTATTTATTAATAAACCTATTACGAGACAACACAATAGAGATATTTGCAAACATATTCATGTATTGTCAAAGAATTTTTGCAAAAATTATGTGTGTGAATTTAAAAACCTGAAGAAAACATCAATCATTATATATTTTTTTTTTTTATAAATTGATATTTACAGGATACACTTTCTACATGTATAAAAGTTTGGTTATCATATTCTATAAAAATAGATGCACCATCCCTTCAAAGTTAATATAAATAAAAAAAATATCACTACTACTTTTAACTATTGCCAAAAAGGTTAAAAAAGGTTTGTCTCTTAAGTCTTGTTAGAAACTTTGTCATAATAAAGAACACCAAGGAAGGCCAAAATAGTCAGAACTAATATAAAAATATTTGTCCATCTATTAACAGAATTTAATTTTACTTTTCTTATTTTTACTTTTATTTATCTCTCTTGCAAGAACTGGAAAAGCACTCTCAAGTTATTAATTTAAGATGAACATAGAATAACATTTTGGGAATTATGAGACAAAAATGAGACACTTTGCAGCAAAAAACACTGTTATAATTTATAACAATTTACAACCAACATCTGAAAGTAGTAAAGAATTGGTTAATAAAGAGATTTAACTGATTAATCTGCTATAAAAGTTAATCATGTATGGTAATATTTTTTTTTCCATTTTCTCAGTCTCTTCGTTTGCATAACACAGTTGCCATAATGAAAACAATTCAAAGGATTTCAAGATACATACTCCATATTTGGAGTGGCTGAAACTAACATACACATTTACAAAATGATAAAACATTGCTGCATTTACTAATTTGGCAAGAGCAATAGCAGATATCAACTATCTTATGAGCAAAAATTACTATCTCAAAAAAAAAAAAAGAAAAAAGAAAAAACAAAATGAACAAGTATTTATCATGTAAAAAATTCCTTTAGCCACATTGAAGATGCAAATAATCTTTGCAACTAGAAAAAAATTTGAACCTGGCATATGAAAAAAATAAATAAAATATCATGTAACAATTCAACATCCAAAAACCAAGATGAAGGCTCATAGTTGCAGTTTTTTAAGAAAAAAGACTTTCTAACACCATTATATTCTTCATATGTACTTTTTTTTTTCAAATAAGATTTCAGAGAAACAAAAAGAGTGTTTCACCAGTCTTAGTCTTCAAACATACAAAATGGATCAAGAACTCTGATTTTTCCCAAGAAAAGACATATTATTCTTACTGATTTTGTCTTCTTCTTTGTGGACCTTCTTTCCTTTGTTCATTAATCGTTTAGGTGCAGAAATATCCATGGTCAAAGTTGCAGACATAACAAATGTTTGGCGACTCTTGGTCTTTCTCCGACTTCTGTTAAATAGAAACAAAATTTTGAAGTGTGAAACAAATATTTTGTCCTGGCAAATTATTTATTTTATATATATATATATACACACACATTTTTTTATATACTCACAATTAAGTTTCATTTCAGGAAAGGATTACAAGGTTATTTATAAGATTACGTAATTCAAAATGTATATTCAACAAATAAATAAATAAGCATGCACAAAAAATAACTCAATGAGAATGAAAAGTGGGCAGATATAAATTAGAGTAATGGTTAATAAACATAGTATACTTCTTATTTAGGTTTAAGTTTCCATTTTGGAAAAAAAAATTTGTGAACTACTAACATGATTTACTTCAATTATCCAGTATAAAGTTATGTTAGTTACTTATTTATGAGCTCCAGCAGTTTAGTCAGCTCTTCATAATGTCCTTTTTCAACCATTCTGTCTGCCTCATCCAAAACTAAACAAAGGATGCAATCAATCTGACAAAGGTGATCATTGCCCTGCAAGTGAAAGCAAAGAAAAAAAACATTCATTATGGATTTCAGCAAACACAACTCTCCTTTTCTTTCAATGCAAATCGTAAAATAGTATTATATTAAAAAAAGGAAAAAAATCAACAAATCAAATATAAAATTTTGAATAAAACCACATTCAAGCACAAAAGGAAAAAAAAACTATTGTCGACAAAAGCTAACTCACAAGTAAATAACCCCTTTTTAACATTTCTGTTTATATGAGAAAAGTGCCTTGATATTGCTGCAACAAGCAGTGTTCATCATGCACTTAGCCACCTAGGATCATGAAAAGAGGCGCTTGCTGGGTATAATTCTGCAAAACTTTTTCCATATGAATATACCCCTTTCATTTCAAGGACAAAAATTCTTGAACATAAAACCAGTATCTAGAGGTAGGCTGTTTTAAATCTAAGCTGATAATATAAATGTAGGTCTAGTTTAAAACCTTCATAGCCAATAAGTATAAAAACATAAAAAAGAGAGAAAAAATTAAATAAGAAAGTAAATTGACCCACAATATGTAATCAACTTAGGCACACCCTTTATCTCTGAAAATTCTATGCAAATGAAAATCCAAAATTAGAGGAAATTAGTGGACTGTGAAAAGAAAAATGACCTTACATCATGTGGGGTTAATTTTGCTTATCTTTTTCTAAATATTGATTGGAGGTGTCATGTACAATGAACTTGGCTTGATTTAAAGAGGATAATGTAGTACAAACTTAAGGGGGAAAAAATTATTGGTAATCTGCAGGCTTAATTTAGCCCTACTATTTTATTGGCCTAAAAGGAATGCAGTTTAAGTGAAATCAATAGCTAGCCTATTTTGTTAGATACTTGACACTCCCAACTTCCTTGTGACAGCTATGCAGAGATTAAACAACTAAACTCCTAACTTCTATGCATTTCCTTACAAGTTTAGGTATAGAATAATTATTTCTAAATCTCAAAGTGAGACCTTTTCAATGTTTTAATGTAAATAATACCCGTGAAGCAGCTTTCAACAGGAAAATAACACATATTCATGCATTTTATACTATTTTTATTTATCTCTTAGTTTTTTTTCCTGTGGCAACAATTTCAAAAAACCAGAAAGGAACAAGATTAACTTGCTTCTGTACTTTTTCATTATTTGACTAACTAAGCTCAATTTCATATCTGAATTAAATCACACTGAAATATAGCTCCACAGGGTACATGGATGATATACCATTACAACTTATGTGATAATCATAAGGTTATATTTAAGCGTTCTAAGGTATCAGAAATTTCTGTGAAAATTTAGAAAGAAAATAAGTGTTGCTATTCCTTATAAACCTTACCTCTTCAATAAGCTGCCAGAGCCGACCAGGTGTGGCAATAATCACCTCCGGATTTTTGCCCAAAATTCTCCTTTGTTTCTCAACAGACATGCCACCAACAATGTTTGCAAACTTCAAATAAGGTTAAGAAAAAAAAAGTTCATAAAGTACAACAAAAGCCTTTTTACCTTGTGTAAACTTTGCTTAACAAAGTAACATATGGACTCATCACTAACTTAGCTTATGAATCATGTTTTCTTTATTTTTAATAATGCATGATTATCAAGAAATGAGCATGTCTCTAAAAATAAATGTTGATGTGCTTTTTATGAAAATCATTTTAAAATGGTCTCAAGACAACATGAGATAAGAAATAAATTATAGAAACTAACTTTGATGTCTGTGTACTTGGCAACAGCTTTTAAATGTTTCTGCACTTGCACTGCTAGTTCACGGGTAGGTTCTAAGATAAGTGCCATTGGAGGGTTCTGAAAAAAAATATATAGTTTGCATTGAATAAAGTTCAAAAGTCAGATTGATATATATATGTATAGCATCATCACAAAATGAGACGGTTTTACAGCAGGCACAAGAGTTATAAATATCGACATGGATGTCAAACTCAATGCATGCAAGACATTAAGATTCTCTCAAAATCTGTGGGAGAGTCTGGTAATGTACAAAAGTACTTAAAATCTATGATTGGAGATTTCCAAGAAGCATAAAATCTATTTTTCCATAGCTGATTTTTCCACAAAACGTTTCATTTTGTGGGTAGACAACATGTACATATTGTTTAGAAAAAAGGGTACTGTAGTTTGTCAAACAGCTCTAGCAGAAGCTGGGTAATTGTGATTTTTTTGTTTACAATTCACAAAAACAGTACTGGCAATAAGCTACCCTCCACAAAAGTATACTTTTTAAATAAAATATATGACAAAAAAGAACATGTGAATTGGATGCAGATATTTCACTATGAAATCACATTGGTCAAAATAAGTGAAACCCTAAAAAGAAAATGAATCAATACCTTTAAGGTATCTATGGGTAGACTATCTTTCTCAGTACTGTCATCACTGTAACCATCTTCATTTTTTTCCTCCCTATCATAATAATGTCCTGCTACTCTTTTTGCATTCAGTATGTGGGAGATAAGAGGAATGCCAAACGCAAGTGTCTTTCCACTGCCCTATAAATACAGGACAAAAAAACAAACAAAAAAAAAAATGCAGCTTTTGTTATATCACCACAACCTGTAAAAAAAAAAATCAACAAGCATTTCTTTTGACAGGATTAATAAATTAATATGTACTTATAAATGCACATACGCAAATACATACATCAAGAAAAATATTTGCAATGTGGATCTAAAGTATCGACATTGATGGTGATATATCTACATATATATGTCGTTAATGTACATATCAGAAAAATACTATTCAATCTTAGGAGATTGAATCATCATTATTATCATTTCATTCTTTAAAAATCTCCACGTTTTCAACTACAATGTACTTTATTTGTTTTGTTGCGTGATTGCTGATAGACTAATCAATATGTTTGTGGGCTTGGTTCATTTTAGTTCTTGTGTATAGCTAGTCCACAACAATATGATCTCAGGCTTTCAGGCCCTCCATCTGGCCAGGGCCCTGGTGGTAGGGTTCAAACCTGCAACTGAAGGGTCCCTGCAGATCTCAGGGCAGGTTTGCTAATTAGTATGAGCAATATTGAAAATGAAATGTTGGTATTTTTCTTAACTCAATAACTCCGAGTGGCCGCTCCCAACGGTCGATGGAAGGATACGGATGACCGAGCGGCCGCTCCCAGCGGCCCTTAACTATATGAAAGAAAAGGGGCAGAGGGAGAAAACTCCATCCACATATGGAAAAAAAATCCGGACTCAAAGAGTTAATCAGATTTCCTTCAAACCTCACTTGATGTTTTATTTTTTATTGTAATACTTACAATATTCTAAATACTAGAAATTCAATTTAAAATAAGAACACTTTAAAGTTTTGACAGGGTTTTTAAAAAAGTTTGCTGATTTCAATTCCTACGTTGTTTTCTTCTCTTACTAAGGCATGCTCAATTATTGAAAATGCAAATTAACTCACAGTTTCAGCTGCTCCAAGAATATCTTTCCTGTCTCTTATTGCACTTGGCAAAGATTGCCTCTGAATGACTGTAGGCTTTGTAAACTTAAGATCTTGCAAAGCCTTTAAAAGTTCATCCGGTACAAAAAGGTCGTTCCATTCACTCATATCTGAGAAAGAAATTAAATTTGTAAAATTCCAGGATTTTTTTTTTTATTTTCTGTTGGGTTTTTCCCCATAAATTAAGACAAAAGTTCTGATCATGATCTCTAGATATAAAACGTCTTGACACACACAACACACACACAAAAAAATTAGTGCTCTCATATTCTAATGATTTTCAAAGTACAATGGAACCATTTCCATGTAAGCCTTAATCCTATCTCATTTTTTCATATTCATTACCTTATCCAATCTTCATAGACACAAACCTAAAAATATCACAATTTATACAAAAAAACAACAACACAAAAAAAAATGAAAAGAAAAAGAAAAAAAATAATCTTCATATCTTTGTGCTTGAGCATTTTATTAAGAAATTTGTAACTCACCAACTTTTGAAGATGCATAAGAACTTTCTGCCTCCTGCCCTTCAAGAACATCACACTCTATTGTCGTCTGGGCTTCCTGGCTCAAATGCTTCATCTTCTTCGACTTGTTTTTCTTTTTCCTTTTAGTTTTCAATATTTCATTTATTTTTGAGCTTCTGATTTCTGTATGATCATCAACTGGGGCTGTCTTTACTTCATTTTCTGCGATTATATTTTTCTTCCTTCTTGTCTTTTTTAATTTGATCTGATCACTTGGACAAATTTCATCTCCACTAATGATACTGTTAACCATGTTCTCATTCAGAGTATCCTCCCGTGTTACATTGAAAACGCTTCCTGTTAAGCTTTCTGTTCCTTTATTTTGAGCTTTATTTGCCTTTTTCAATTTTAGCTCACCCCTATTTGGAACTTTTTCTGTGTTACTGATGCTTTTATCTGAGTTTTCATCATGAATATCCTCTCCTGTTACAATTTCAACATTTTTGCTACTGACCATCCATGAACTTTGTTTCTTACTGTGAGCCAAATCTTTCTTATTTAGTAGACAATTGCTTTTTTCAACATGTTCATCCTTTTGTTTAAAATTACTTTTATTTTTTGTCTTATTACCCATACTTTTTAAGGACAACTGACTGTCCTCATTTTTAACACTTAGTTTGTTTTCTTCATGCTTTTTTTTCGATGTTTTCTTTTTCTTTCTTGGGGAATCCTTTCCTAATTCCTGCTCATCACACATTTTCGTTTCATCTTGGCATTTGCGTTTCCTTGAATTGGCTTTGTTTTTCCTTCGAGTCTCTGAGTCCTGCAAAGAAAACATAAAGATTGACAATTGATTCCTGTAACAAACAGCTTTTTGTTTCTAGCTAATATATTAAATTAATTTTTTTTTATCTGAATGTCTTCTGTGACCCTTTCTTCATCTGCTGCATTTCCTCGCTCTCTCTCTCTCTCTCTCTCTCTATATATATATATATATATATATAATTATATATACATATATATATATTTATCAAGGTATCGAGTAATTCCATAAATTACTTACACTGGCATCACCTTCAACTGGCACAAGCTCATAATCTATCAGCTCTTGAATTTCCACTAATGCACTAAAATCCTCACTGTTCAGCACATCTTCAGGGAGTTTTAGATGTTTCCATCGCGATTTCTCTTTCACTCTTAAAGTCGTGGCCATGGTTGTTACGGATTCCTGCAGTCTGAATCTAGATCTAGATTTAGGTGAGAGATTCTTATTTAGATACGGGTTTAGATCAAGATCTTTCTTTTGCACTTCGAAAAAACTTTTGTCTATGTCTACTTTCACTTTTCTTTCTTGGCCTTGAGCAACGTGAAGGCATCATTTGTAGTTTCTTTTTAAACGATCGAACCTATCTAATATGGCTCTTTGCTCGAAAGAAGCATATTACGAAGTGGCTATTTTCCTGAACACTCGGCAAAATAGGTCCAGTCATTATATTAACGAATGCACTATTTACTTTAAAGGGACCCATGATGTACAAGTATGCCGGTGTTACTGAACTAACTCTCTCTCTCTCTCTCTCTCTCTCTCTCTCTCTCTCTCTCTCTCTCTCTCTCTCTCTCTCTCTCTCTCTCTCTCTCTTCATAAAGTAAAGCGTTCGGAAAACTAAGGTCTGGCTCTATTTATCCGAGCGGTCGAGAAAATAAGGTCAGCCTATTTATTATGAGGTCGTCTCTCAACTTTACTTACTATGAGGCCTGTGGATATTTTTTAACATAGTGTGTGTGTATGTGTGTAAGTGGGGAGGGGGGCGGGGGGCGGAGTGGCTTCTTTTTTAATAACCATATATTGATGAATCATCAAGAATTATCACTTCATCAGGTTTTTATAACATTATCATTCTTTAACAAGAAATTAAAAAGAAACATAGCTATCACTGAAAAGACTAAATTCAAACGCTGCAAAGGTAGGCAGAAAATAACGTTTATTGAAAGCCTTAAGTTTTGGGCAATAGGTAAGGGTAGCAACAACTTTAGAGATTAACTGAGAATATGTTTGAGTGGAGGAGCATCATCACCAATGTGTTTTTTAGGCAAGGCACCTTATGCGGCGCGTCCACTGCCCACTAAGTTTAGGCTAATATATAGATGAAGCAGTTTAAGCCAGAAAACGGCACCGTTTGCCAGGCTGCGAGATTTTCGCCAGGTTTTTTACACTATACTTTTTGTTTATTGCATCGAGTAGATCACTCACTCTGGTGATTGAATTAAGGCTCTGTAGTTAAAATTTAATACTTAATACACATGTAAAAACATATATACATTTATTATGATTTATGCTCTCTACAGTCCATTCATAAAAATGAATTAATGATACAAGATTTTTTCAACGCACAAATAAAAATGTATTAATGAATACAGCATTTTTTAAACCCGCCTACATGTTGATCTGCTTTGAAACCATTTCTTAAAATCTACTGTAGATGTAGAGAACAAAAAATGATTTTAATTACATGCACTTCATATGCTAAACAATGAACACAATGTTTATAAGCATTATCATTGTTATTATCGTTATTATTGTTAGTAGTAGTAGTAGTAGTAGTAGTAGTAGTAGTAGTAGTAGTAGTAGTAGTAGTAGTAGTAGTAGTAGTAGTATAGTGGATATTAAAGACAAGGTGTTTCAATTAATGTGAAACCATTTATACATTTAATGATTTGGGCTCTCTACAGTCAATTTATGACATGTAACTCATAAAATAAATAAAAATCAATTCATACCAACATTTTATTTTTTTAACGCGATCTCCAATTAGAAAAGACCATTTTAACAGTAGGCCTATAAATCGTAAATGAAACGATCAATTATTATGCCTGTAATTCATTTAATAGAGCGAAAGCACCACAAAAAGCTAAGTCTAGAATCGCAAGGGTGCTGGGGAAAAGAATTGTAAATTCAGATGAAGATGTTAATATTAACAGTGAGTTGCAAAAAATATACAGTAACAAAATAGGGGCCTCAGTTGAACATATAAAACCTAGTGCTAACAGTAGCGGTAAGATGAGCAAGTAGGTCAGCCGGCTTGACGCAGTGGACGCGGGGTGTTTAATCTGCCGCGAACAAAACGATCAAGTGGCTTTTAAGGCTAGTCTAGAACCAGATACATAGTGCAAGGGACGCGTTATCTAAAGAAGAAAAAGAAATAGACGTGTCTTCCTTACATTCTTGAACTTGCTAGCAGTGTAATCCACATTGGTGCAGCAAACAGTTTTTATTTTAATCGCTAAAAATAATATGCTTATTCATTTTACAAGTCTTCGACACTACATGAGTTGATACCACTTTTTTTTTTATAATCGATCTTTTTTGCTTGAAAACTGCCTTCTTTGAAGACATTATAAAGGCCCTTTTTCTGTCATTCTTCAACTTTTCAGGAATGCGACGTCTGGTGTGGTACAATTAAAAGATCGTTTTCCTTCATTATCTGAGGCACTCTATCATTGTGCACGTGTTTTGCGCTTCGAATTACCGTTGAAATTAAAATGAGTCACCTGGAATGTGTTGTATTTTTGCTACTTCCTGTCTTTTAGCCAGAAAACGGTCTTGCATGCAACAACATATTTCTTTGAGTGCAAGTTTGGCCTTTGGTGACAACGGCTCGATCTGCATGAACCTTCTTTTCTGTCAAGATCAATAAGATAATTCCTAAACTTGTTTCCTGCCTCAATTATGTGTAGCTTTAAAAAAATTGCAAGCTTACAATAATGATAAAAACTGAGATGAAAATGAGTATGGCGCTGGAGCCTATAATGTTTGGGCTTATTTAACCAACTGCATCAAAACCTAAAAATTTTGTTAGCTATTTTCCAGGTTTCATTTTTTTCTATCACGAAATTACATTAATCTATTTGTCAGTTTCAAAGTTTCTCATTCTCAAAAAAAAAAAAAAAGAAGAAGAAGACGAAAAGAAATCGAATTACCTCGAAATTCGACAGGCCAGAGGATATACATAAGTCATATTAGTTGGCCCTAATCTGATCTGATCTTTATAGCACCAACCTTTTCGAAAGCAATTTGTCGAGATTCTTTCAATCAATAACGCAGACACTACCTTGGTATTCTTTTTTGACTGTCATGTATACAACACAACAAAAACACCTACGAAACACGGCCGATAGGGGCCTACGTTTAAACGCTATTTTTTTTCAACCAAAGTTCTCAACCATTGATGAGCTCGCGCGCTGAATCTGAACCTCATCATAAGACTTAAATCTAGATATTGGGTAAATAGATCTAGTAAATATATTATACCACACAATAATTGAATATGTTGGCTGACAACATAGCTTTTCATCGGCTTAGACTTCAGACGATGACAGGAAAGATTTCCTATTACGCACACAAAGCGGTTAATTTTCCATAACGTTATAATGACGAAATGAATATATTCTTTTAAAAATTTAAAGTAATTTTAGTCAATGTTGAAAAAGCTTACATATAACAAAATTATAGGCCTAGATATGATGTAGATCTAAATGTCGGCACTGGTGGAGCACTACGGTCCCTACCTTGTCCACTTGAAGTAGTCGGCCATTTGGATTATTTGACGTCATTGGAATGGCAAGAAGTGCCACCAGTGTCTAGATCTAGATCTAAATATTAAATCTGTATCTAAATTAATAATTGCCCCTTCATTTCGCTGATGGTGTGAGAATTTTCCAAATTTCCGTAGAAAAAGAGCCAACCGTTTTAATAAACATTAAAAAGACATCGAAATAATAATAGTTCGTCCACCCACTGACGTCAAATAATCAAAATGGCCGTCTACTTTAGGTGGACAACTGATAGGGACCGCAGTGCTCCACCAGTGCCTAAATGCCAACAAAAATATTTGATCCAGGGACAAGCCCAATGATTTCTAGATCAAAGTGTGTATTCGGACACGGGTACGCATAATCATTTTTGTTTATTCAGGCACATACATTTCTGTGACGTCACAAATTAGGCTATTTTAGACCACATGCATCCTGTTCTAGGGAGGCACATTTATCAGTACCTGTTTTGACAATTTCCATTGAGTTTTTTCCCTCTCATTTTGAGCATGTTCACTACTACCAGAAAGAAGAGTTGTATTTTTTCGTCTTTTGTAGAATTTGAGACAGCATCGAGAAATTTCTCCAAAGATTCTAAAATTTTCCTCATCAAAAGACCAAATAAATCTCTCTTTTTTGCATCCTGACCAGGCAAAGGGCCAGAAAGCCTGCTATGGACTGGCTATACACAGAAACCAAACCATCTTTTTCTATAAATCACTATCCAACCTTCCAAATCACTCTCTTTCTCTCCCTTACTCTCTCAATAATGACAAAGCACAAATGATGAAAAATACTTTGTTGCTTTATTTTTAAAAAAGAATTTAGTATAGCATGATGTATTGATATACAATTTTCCTGTGCCACCATTTCTAGATCCAATACTAAAGCACTTTTTTTTTAAAAAATTTAATCTAATTTTATATTAAAATACGTCAAAAAATCTCTTTTTTTTTTTAATCAAGGATGGGACCACAGAGAGCATAAAGGCAGTGTGCGATTTTCCATATTTCTGTGGTTTTGTTACTCAAAAATCATTCATAAATTTATAACAAGTTTTTAACACCACAAAAATGAAGATTACATTGTTTTTCAACACTTTGCAAAGCTTGATGTCGGTGCAGTGTTTGTAAACCGATTTATTTCTTTGCTTTTGTTTGTAACGCATGTATTATAATGGTGTTGTACACAAAGTCAGTTTTGAACTTTTTCTCTGAATTTTTTAAAATCCATTTTTATCATTTTTTTTTTTCACATGGCAAATTAGCCAATTATGAGATTGAATTGGACAACTTATGGGGAAAAATAATTATAAATGTTTTAGCCAATCTAAATCTAAATTATACCAGATCTAGATCCATTATCAAAGACCTTGATCTAATCAAATTGACTACTGAACTTTCGGCTTTTTACTAGATCTAGATCTACCATACACAAATTAAAATATTTCACTCAAGGTTTCAATGCAAGTGACCTTTCATCATGTATAAAATGCCGCCAGTTGCTATGTGAGGAGAAAATCACTCTATTCGCTGATGATTCGGGGTCAAACTGGGCCTGGTGCCGATGTTAGATATATCTCCAATGTTTTTTTTCGACATGACACAGCTTTGAATTATATGTAATTTGCTCATTTCTAGGAAAAAACTTGTCAGAAATCAAAAGAATGGGTGTTGATTAACGCGAATAAATCTTTCACACAATTTTACGGCCAGGAACTCTTCATTTCATTGGTAGTTGATATCAAAGTACATCTAGATCTAGAAATGGTTGGGCCTGTCCCGAGACTACACATAATTAATACTTTCGTCAAAGGCACAGATAGGCCTTATGACACTTGGGTAATCCTTACCATCTGCTGTCTCTATGATGATTACTCGGGTTTTGTCTAGGCCTACTAATGTAACTAACATAACTAACAAAATGAAGTGGTTTTAGTTGATAAGATCTAATTTAGAAATAAAACATGAGAGATCTGAAGGAATTGTGTTTCATTTCAACTTTATAGCTTTTCATTTCTAAATCAGACCTTATCATCAACTAAACTCACTTCATTTCATCAGTATTATCAGTTTTGTAGATACCGCAGATGGTAAGGATTACCGTCATTTGTAAACTTTTCAACTTTTGGAAAAATCAAGGTAGAATTGCATTATCCCGCCACTGACATCTCAAAAAAGGAAATGCACCAAACATGCTGAAAATATCTTTAAAAATATTTATTTGCATCAATTAAATTTGTTGCATTGAATTCAGCATGTAAAAAACCATCAGAAAAATGGTCTCTTGATTTGAAACTCTAGTGGTATTTTTCTGCAATAGCATCAAAATTAGTGTAAAAAATAATTCAATAGATCTACTTTTAGATCATAGTTTGGTGCTGAGTAATAGTGGAAATTCAATTTACGGCTTTTAAAATATTATTAATTGCAAAGAAAATATGTCCCTTTCACTGATTATAATGACAAGTGGAAAAGCATTCAAGCATCCATAGAATTTTAATTGATTTTGTGCATGGCCCTAATTGTGAGTGGTTATATGACTGTGATGACAAGTTGAAAAGTAAAATTGAACACCCATAGATTTTTTTTTAATCTTGTGTGCATACTCGGAAATCTTTTCTAAGATGAAAATGTAATTGCAGAGGCCAATTTTTCTTATGTAATTTCAGATCTCATATTCGTCCAACAATGGAGGTAGATTCCGATCTAGATCAAGATCGATATGGAGATGGGCACAGATTGTTTTTACAGAGCATCATGTCTAGAGGCATAATGCACGTCAGTGATGTGAAAAAAGTCTTGTCAGGTTTGTATTCCCACTAAAAACATTTTTTTTTTT
>BLXT01003724.1:670703-681805 GCA_019648995.1 Plakobranchus ocellatus
GTTGCTGAAAAAATTAGCTCTTTCTGCAGAACAATTTTTAAAAGGCCAGCTGTAAATATGAATAAAAGTAAAGCCTGAAAATTAAATTTAATTTCATTGTTGCAATGTAATCTAGAAGGGATTTTGCTTTAAATGTTGCTTTCTTATTTCTAAAATGCTTTAAAAAATATACTGATTGAGATCACTTTAAAAAAGTCATGTATGGGGTCAATGTTGGTATGAAGGTTCCTTTTCTTGGACCTAACTCACTTGCTTAGGGTATAAAAAATAAAAATTATTATAATTTATATCGAGATATTGAATTAATCATAAAGTAAAAAAAAAATAATAGTGGGTCCCACCCTTATTCCAGTATTGTGACTTATATGTTGTTACAGTTACAGGTTATACTTAATAGCAATAGGCCAGGAAAATTTTTAAAAATTTTAGTCCCCCTGCCTCTTTACATACCTCTTTTACTTTGTTAGGTCTATATGGCCCATCAAGAAATAGTTGGATGATTATTAATTCTGATTTTAATAAAAGTGACCATAGAATGTTGAAAAGTTCATTGATTAGCTATCATAAGTTATGACTATTAATTACAATTTTTAAAACTGACTAAAAAACTTTTTACTTTGCAATTATATTATATATAAAAGGGCAAATGGGCAATACTGCCGAATGTGCACACGAGACATGAAAATCTATGGGTGTTGGACTGTTTTTCAATTTGCCATATCACAGTATAACCATTTTAAAAAAATTTTGAAAAAGGACAGTTTGATTTTGCGGCACTGGTCTTATATTTCAAAAGTCATCATTGAATTTGAGCTGAAACTTGTCCTCCATTATAATCCAAATGTTTTGAGTTTTCAGTACTTTTTTCAAAAGTTTACAAGATATCTTTGCTTTTGGCTGAAAATTCTTTTCTTTTGTTGATATTGGCATTTTTTTGTTTACTTAAAAATTATTTACAGATGATTGAAATTGCCCCTATTTCATGATTAATATTATGAAATAATGTTTTGCGTGTGCTTTATGGGAAGTCTTTCCGATAATCATATACCATTTTAAGAAATTAATGGAATAGAAGTCAGCTTCAATTAAACTCATTTAAATGTAGTGGCACTAGAAGTACATATAGAAAGAATATGTAATAATGCTTTGTGTGTGCTTTATGGGAAGTCTTTCTGACAATTGTAATACCATTTTTAGAACTTAATTGGATAGAAGTCAGCTTAAATAATACCCATTAAAATGTAGCGGTACTAGTAATACATATAGAAAGAAGCAGTAATGGTATAAAAGAAAGAAGAATCAATGTCAGCAAATAAGTATTCAAAGTAAATTCATACATGATAAAATTAACAATGACATGTAAGAAAATCCAATATTATATGACATTTATTGCATTTAGAAGTTTTTTTTTCCAGATCTATACCTCAGTTATCAAATGCTGTAATTATTGCTATAATTATGCGCAGCACATAGACAAGAAAAAAGTAATAAAATGAAAGTTAAACATTTCTCAACACCACGCACTAGCTATGAAGGAAGCCTTAAAGGATAGTTTGAAACAAGTGAAGAGACATGACTGTGAATTTGCTTCAAAAGGTTGGTCAGCATTTTTAGATTGTGAGAAATCAAGGATAGCAAGTTTGATAAAACTTATAGATAGTTCATCAGATTCTTACAAGTACAAGGAAAATAATATGTACTTGTGGCACAATAACTTGATTCCAAAATATGAAGTTTGGGTGAAAATTCTGTTGAACATTTACAAAATGTAATTTGAGCATATTCAGTATGTTGGTTTTTTTTTTTTTTTACTGTTATGTGTTGTACACCTTTTGAGCAACTTCTTTGTAATTTATGACTACATCTGCTCTCCAATAATTTGTGCACAGAATGTGGAGTGGATACTGAAACAGGTTTCAAAGAGAAAGTATTACTGTTTATGAGGATGATCAATCAACGCATCGCCCCAATCAATTTGGAGATAAGAAAGGGAGTAGAGGAAGAAGATGGAGAGAATTATTATGTCTTGGTATGTAGTTATGTACCCATCATCTTTGCCCTCAAAAAGAAATATGGTAACACTTAAATGTCAACATGACCATGCAAAATCATATTAATAATATATGACCAGTACCTTTTCATAGCTAAGAAATAATGATATTTGTTTTATATGTATATTTGATTTAATTCCATAAGTTAGAAAGTATACAGATATGACTGACCTTGTGAAAAGCTTTAATAATTAAGATTGTCGATTCTTTTTCTCAAGTTTTGTTTTTGACCAGGGGCTAAAAAAAAAAATAATGATTAAGTTTCTTCACTTCCCAATTTAAATTATAAAAGCCTATTGTGACTTTTAGTCTATGACTATGATAATAGCTTTCCTTTTGTTGAAACATTATGACTAGCATAAAAGGGATTATGCATCATATTCTCTTGATATTGCACTATTTGTGGATGAAAAAAAAAAGTGCAAATGCATTTGTTTCCACTCTTCTAGTTTAAGCCTCATATGCATTTTAAATTTATATTGCACGAAGACAAAAGTTTAATTCATAGCATGTGCAAGGTATTCAAATTATATTTTGCCAGTGAGCAAGTTGATTTTTACTTTAATGAGCGGAATTAACAAGGATGCTAATTTTGTCAGCAGAAAATAATAATGCACTTTAGGAATCAAGCTGGTCTGTTCATCCGAGCTGTTGTGTTGTCTTTGAATACTCATAAATAATAATGATAAGGCCTCATTCATTTTTCTTATTTAAATAATCTTTGTTGCCCAAAAAGTACTTTTCATCATAATTTTTTTCTTCTTCATAATTTCAAGTTGGCCCTCATTTAAAGAAACAAATCATCAAATAGTGGAATATCGTCAAAGCATTTAAAAAAAAATCAACACAAAGTTGAGCCTTTTGCTGTTGACAATTTATTCCTCTCAGTAAGCATAGAATTTGATAATTGTATTTTTTGACACTTTACAGAAAAAGGGGTTTGGAGCAGAAGAGGGTCTTCATTTTTATTAAATATATCAAAAAAATTAAGGGACCTGTCTTTATTTTACATTCTGTAGGTCTATATTCTGTTGTAAATACATTTAATTATTTATTTCTCACGATGGCTATGACAAAAGATATTGTTGTTGCAAAACTTTTAATAAGGGGATTTCAATTTCCACACTATTTTTAATTCATCAAAAACAGAACTCTCATGCTAAGAACCCTCATATTTCAACGTTTCAAGACTATAGCATATCAGTGTTGGGCACAAGACTTTCTCCTTTCATATTTTCTTTATTTCTACACTTAAATGCTTAAAATTTTAAGAGACTTAAAAAAATGTCTCCAGTTAGATTTTTGGGTTTTATTTTTTATGTTAATGGCTGTAAAATAATTATTATATCCCAGAGATATATCACTTTTTTTCTCAAAGCTAGAAATCCTTTCAAATCAGGCCTCCACTTTTCCCCACTTGTGTACAAAGTCTTGTGCCCAGGCTTATCTTAGTTCAAGCCTATGGCCTCTCAATGCCTGCTAATTAAGCCTATACTTGCAGTATTACAGTTAAAGGTACTGGTAGCTTACTGTCAGATATTTAGGGACACATGCCTTCTTTCTCCCTCTGTCCTGTCATTTATCTGCTTACTTTCCAAGCTAATATGTACAAATAGTTTTGAAAATCAATTCCAATTATTTTTTTCACAGTTTGAAAATATTGTTTCTACCAAAGAGGGTGATAATTTGAGTGATAACAGTAGTGTATTTTTTTTTCATTACTCTTTAATAATATTGTTTCCATATAAATTTCAGAGCTTTGTTTTGCTTTTTACTTGTAGAGGTAAATTAATAATTAGAAGTTTAAGCTGTTTTTTTAAGTTCACTGGGTGACATCTCTGATATAATCATGGTGGACTTTTGCACTACTTATCAATTGTCATTATTGTTTATTTGGTTGTGTAACCGATCGAAGGTTTAGAGCTGAACATTTTTTTTGTAGTGCCTTATAAATTATCATATTTTTTTTTCATCAGTCATGCTTTGTACAGTTTTTCTGATTTTCTAGTGATTTAATGTGATTGACTTTTAATGGAAAAATGCTTGTATTGAATGTGTGTATAATGTTGATCTTGTTAGTATGAAAGTTTTTTTTTTCCTCATTCAACAAAAAAACATTACAATCCTTGTTCCATTTCTTAAGATATGTAACTCTAATCTTTTCTTTCTTAGGCAAATACTGTAGAAACACCAATATCACGTTTGTCATCAACATATTCTCCTAATGAACTTGAATTGTTCAAAAAGCTGGTACGTATAAATTTCTTAGCATCAGCATAAACATCTTTGCTTATTATGATTTCTTAACATTTTTGTTTTAAAAAATAGAAACTAAATTTAGGATCAGCTTGGGTGCAGGCGGAACAGAGATAGACCTGCCAATCAGATTCAAACTTTACTAATCTATAATTTCAAATTGTCAAATAGTCTATGGGCTATGATTATGGTACAAAAAAAATTAGCATCAGGTTAGTTTTCTTGAAAAATATTGATTGAGATTGAGATTTGTTTTGTTTTGTTAAAAAAAATAATAATAACTTAGATTAGCTCCTTTTGATTCTTAATTTTTTTTTCTTAAGCTTGACAATTTCATGATTTTTTTATCAACTATAATATTGAATATGAATTGTGAAATCTTTTTCTTGAAGCTTATATCATTGAAAATTCGTTGAGCAGACACATATATGTTCTGTGGTAGAAGGTTACTTGAAAGTTAAAATATGTTGAAACTAGTCCTAATGAGTCAAATGTTATACAAAACCTTTTTTGTTAAAAAAAAAAAGACATTAAATAAGTCTTCAAAAGCTGTATTTTAATGTGGATGTATTTTACGGAAAAGTTTTGGTTGCCTTATTGCAATTTATGTATTAGAAAAGTAACAAAACTTTAAAAACAAAAAACAGTCTGCTTTGGCACCATTTAAGTCACTCAGTACCGAGTTATTGTCTCACTCTTAGTATTTATACAGTATTTCTGTATTAAGTTGCTCATTTCATTTCTTAAATGTTTAAAGATTTTCTTAACGATCATAAATTTCTTATGGAATTGATTGAACATATCAATATCAATTTCAAGTGATTTAGGTGGTGTTTTTTAAAGACTTAATGAATGCTCTTCTTAAACTTGTGTAGATCTTGTTAACACCCTGCTGATATTTTTGATATCTTAAAGAGACTGTATTTACTCAAATTAAATTCAAGTTTTCTCAGAGTAAACCCCATTTCCTAAAGAACATACTGTTTTCTATATATATAAAAAGTTAAGGCATGTGCCTTTAGGTTTGGAGTGTCTCAACTCTAAAGCTGAAAAATGTAGAGCTATGACAATGCCCAGAAACTTTACTCCCATTAGCCTATTTTCCTTATTTCATACTTAAACCATGTCTCTAATGCACAAGTCTTGTGTTTTTACTAATCCATTTCTTCTTTCTGGATTAGGTGGAAAGCATCGTTGGGAATGGAGATGGGAAGATAGGATCATTGGCTGCCATTAATCTTACAGATAAACTTGAGAAACGTATGGGGAAAGAAGAGGCACAGATGTTTTTTAACAGACTTGAGGATGATAAATGGATTAGAAAAGTTTGTCTCTTTTTTTTTTTTTAAATTTAAATTTGTATAACAAAAAAACAAAAAATCTTTAAAAAATGGTTTACTTGTGTCAAACACTGCAGGACTCTCTCAAAAGTTATTAAAGAATTGGAATGTGAAAAGTTGATTGTATGACAATTTTTTTTCACATATTTACATTTTTTGCAACAAAATATTCATTGAGCAGTGATATTACACAAATACAATCAGTTGTGGGGCATTTTTTCACTTGTTGGCATAGATAATGAGTGAAAGCTTATAATTTAAGTTTTTTTTATGTCACCTCACATATGGTTATTAAAGGAAAATGCCATTGAATTTTTTACTAATTGAAGAGATTCAAAATGTCAAGAAAATACCCTGAAGACTAAAAATGGCTAGAAAGATGTCTGGCATTTTGCTCTTTTTTTCATATGTTTTGCAGAAAAATTTTATTAAATGTTTTTAATAACTCAAACTTGACTTGGTTAAAATGTGATTGCATTAATGTCGTTTTCAGAATTCTGACGGCAAGATCTCTTTGTCAGTACGCAGCATTGTAGAGCTAGAGCAATATATCAAAGAAGTCTACCCAGATTATATCAAGTCATGCGATCTCTGCACAAAGTTATGTCTTCAGGTGTGTCAATTATGGTTTGTAAATCACATTGAAAAGTGACTGAAACCTATTCAATTCAAAATCAGAAGGGAATGAAAATGAAGGTCAAATGATCAGGATAAACTATGAAGCAAATCCAGTGCACTCCACTACATTGACTCTCTGCATACATTGACATTTATATGAAGTCCAATTTCTATCCTTCTCTTTTGCCAATAAAAATAATCTTTTATTGATATCTTTCTGAGGTAATTCTTTGTATTCTCCCTTTTTTTTTGTCATCTCATATTCCTTGTATTCTCTCAGGGACAATTTTTATTTTATTAAAAAAAAAAAATCCTTACCATTATTCAATTCAACATTGAACAAGGAAAAGAACTTGTCTTGAGGAAGGGCTACATAGAAATTAAGAGAGCATAATACTTTTAAAACTTGAAACAGAGGATGGAAGAGAGGTGAGGATAAAAACCTAGGCAAGAGAGCATTTTGTTTCTTAGTATTTGTATTTTGTTATCAACATTCTCTAATATAGAATTGATATTTATAATCCCTTTCATATCTGTCAGTATGTAACAGATTGCTCTGTAACGTTTATTTTTCACAAATTATAATTTGAAATATATGTGTGGGAATATTTTGTGTTTTACACTAACCAAATTTTATTTATGAACTATTTTATAAATATTCAAAGTATTTCTCCTCAGGGTAGACAATGTGAAAACTGTGGAGCCAGGTTTCACTTTCGCTGTTTGAGGATAATGTTTTCCAAACAAGGCAATGAGAAAAGATGTCCTGAACGCACTTGTGCAGCACCCTGGGGTCAGATTCTATTGAACTGAAGCAATGTTTATGTATTTTGTCACAACTTTTTTATCAACCATACCAATACGGAATCATTTTTCCTTTTATGCTTATTATAACTTTATATGAAAAACTTTTATTTGAGAATAAGTTAATTTATGAGAGATGATGAATTATAAAATTGTGTTGACTGAGGAACCCCACATTTAAAATAGTCATCATGGAGCCCTTCTTGACAATCTGTCATGAAGAAATTCAAGGAGGAACAAAGTTATCAGAATATTGAAATGAGTTTTTGAGCCAACAATTTTGTGCCTTACCTCTGATCATTTTAAACTAAATTTGAACTTTCTATAAAGTTGACACAGAAGTTTTGCCTTTTTATGTATTTAATGTCAGAAAAACCTATTTTTTTAACAAATGTGTTTATAGCAATAACTACAGAGTATAGTTGTTTTGGCTTGTTACACATGCTATTTTTTAATTTATTTTTTGAAACTTGAAATTCCCTATCTGTGAAAGGTAAAATGCAATTCCTTTCAATCTTTGCTGATTCATTTTGCAACACAGCAAGCTGGAATCATTTTTGAGTCCTTGAAAATAAGAACCACGATAAAAACTTCAACTTTGCACTATTGCCACTGATTTTATTGATTTTTCTAAGTGTAGAACTAGAAGTCCTAAAACTATGGTGGTCACCTGTGTATATATGAAGTCTTTTGACTTCAACTGGTCATAAAGTCATTGTTGCTGCTTATTAAATAAAGAAAGGATAAGCTATGGTGTCTTTTTGATTTATTTGTTTTCTTTACTTTTACTATATTTTTCAAACAAGCCCATGCTAGATACTAAAGCTCTCAAAATGCCTAAGAGGCCCCCCTTTTTTTACGCACTAATCATTTATTACAGAAATAAAAATTAAAATATATCAACTTGAAGTATTCTCCCTCTCTGTGCCAAAAACGACCCAGTGCAAGTAAAGAAGCCTATCTACTGATTTTTATCTCTTTTATCTCAAGTTTTAGATGGATTTAGATCTACATGTAAATCCAAGCAGTAAAATTTTCATGATACATGTATCTCTGATTATTGCGTGCCCATAAATTCTCACTGAATTAATTTCAAGTGCATTTCACTAAGTTGTGCGTTGGTGGCACAATGGCTTGTGAGCCCATCCTGAAATCTGCAGGGACCCTTCTGTCATGTGTTGAGTCCCACCATCAGCATCCCAACCTGATGGAGGGCCTCAAAGCCTGAGATAACTTTATTGTGGACTGGCTAAACACAAAAACCAAACCACTAAGTTGATAGGTACTGTCACTGATGGCTTAGTGCTATTCAGTTCAAGGTCTAGCTGACCACTGCTAATTGGGTCAATATTAGTTATTACTCCTGAAAAAAAAAATTGCCATCTTAGTAACCACGGTTAGCTGCAAATATGGACTAATCATACCACTCGCATCCCAAGTTAATCTGGTCTCTAGGTTATGATCTAACAACTTCCTGTAAACAATGTCTTGGCTTTTTTGAAAACCTTCCACACGTCCCTAAATCTCACATAGATAAACAAAGCTAACAATAAGAGTGGCAGTTAGTGTTAAATTTAGCATTTGACTGAATATTGCAAGCAAGGCTAGATCAAAAGATCATCCATTTCAAGTTTAGATTTAGACTCGATTCATAAGAGAATTTGTCGCAGGAATTATTTAGATTGAATGAGAAGAAAAGGGTGATTTTGTTTTCAAACATACCTCTAAAAGTACCCCTCAACTTAGTTGTCATATAAACCTGGCATTGCATAAAGGTATGGCTCCATACATTACCAGGTCTGGAAGTGAAAGTTGGAATGGTGTGAGAAAAAAATTAAATAATTTGGCCATGGATTTAGGAAATATTTATCATCATTTGAACTGAAATGTTGTAGAGCCTAGAGTTCTAAGACTGGAAGCATAATTGCTCAAGAAAAATCTAATGGGTTTGGATTCAGGAAGTGCTCCTACTTTCCCATTCCATGTCACGTGGTTCACACTTTTTTATATCACAGAAAAAAATCAAATTTATTCACATGTATAGTCTTAATACTTTTATATAGCTGCTGCTGTTACAAATACTATCACCACCACTACCATCCCACTACTTCTAGTTCTACCACCGCTTCTTGTTGGCATCCATCTGTCTTGAGAGACAATGGTTTCTACACTTGTCAATTTGTGTGGTGCATTTGCAGCACATCTACCACTAGTAGTACTACTACTATAGTATTATTATTGTTAGTTTACAAATAGCTTCAGATCTACAGTACTAATACCACTTCTCTACTCTACTAAACAGCACTCGCTACTGCTGTATTACTGCTATTGCCACTGACACCATTACTACCATAGCTACTACTTTTTACTTCTACTGTCAAGGGTGGAAGACCTGTATTGATTTGAAATTCTGTGTAGGAAAAAAAAACGATAAGAATGGGGGGGGGGACATCATTAATCGTTTTTGTTTCAAGATGAATGATGAGTGTTCAAATGATACTGACTTTTTAAATTGGTTTGTGGGATAGCTTGTCTTTCCCGTTTTCAGATTCTTGTCACTTAGTGACTTTTAGTAGTAGATAAAATGATCAACAGTGGTTGTTTTTCAGTTGCTCTTATTATTTCAAGGCATGTTCTTTAGAGTCCTATCAGTGAGAAATGTACAAAGTGACAGTGACTTTTTTAAAATTGCTTTTTGGGACAGCTAGTCTTTCTTGTGTTTGAGATTCTTGTCACTTACAGTAGTAGGTAAAATGTTCAATCAATAGTGCTTGCTTTCATTTTTTCTTCTTTCAAGACGTGTTCTTCAGAGTCCCATGTTCTAAGTGACAGAAACTTTTTTAAATTGGTTTTTGGGACAGCTTGCCTTTCTTCATCCTCACATAATAATAAATCCATTAATTTGTCTCTGACCTCAAAGCCTTCTTTTTCTTATGCAATTGATGATGTTTTCAATACATGTAGGGTATGCGGGATTTTTACTAAAACTTAAATTATATTTACAATTCTTCTTTAAAAAGCTTCCAAATGCCTTTAAAAAAAGCCAAAATTCTTTTTTGGTACGGGGAAACTTCCCTGGACCTCTCCATCGGAGTGCTGCCCCTGCGCCCTACCACGCCTGGCCAGACCCACACTGCGCAAAGTTTCAGTCTAGCTCACATTTTCTGCTCTCACCCCAGTACTGTGGACTACTCAAACTTTTGGTAAACTGATTTCCTTAGATGATTAAAATAACATCAATGTATCCATATATCTACTTATGCATTTCATTATTCTTAAAGTGAAGCATTATATGTAATGGCTTAAAATGTTTAAAAAGTGTCACTATTCAATGAACAATCAACTATGTAATTTTAATTCTGGTGTAATACATTTGAATGAAAGAAAACATCTATTTTTTCACACCAGAAGAATGGGGAAATTAGGAATATTGACCGATTTAATCAGCCTTTTACTCTTCTTGGGTTAAAGAAAATCACCTCATGAAAGTTTGACTTGGCTAAATTCTACTGTACAGAACTAGTGATACTAGTGCTGCCATTGTTTTGGTACTGGTACTGCTACTCTGACTCTACTTCTGCTGCTATTGCTACACTACTGCTACAGTCGACTTCACTTGAGTCGACTTCGTGTGACTCGATTTTCTTTTGAGTCGATTGTAATTTCTCGGAACGGTCCCCTTTATAGTAGTTTTATTCATTGTAAAGAGAAAGCTGATGAGTCGATGTCGACTTAGCCGTTCTGACGGTCAAGTGGATCCTCTTTCTTTGCTCCCTTTCCCTTTGTGTTTGCTAGTTCTCAATGGATAAGTCGATCTTCCATCCAGAAACTAGATCTAGATCTAGTTCAAAGAATAAAAAATCTTGCGTGTGCTATTATTAATCTGTAGCAACGGGCGACCATAAAACATGGCCTGCCAGACTTGACTGTTACCCGTATAATAAGCCTGGAGAACCTTAGGAGACGTGAAACAACTCGAATGTTACATACATCAGTACCGGTACCGCTGTTTTGACAGGTTGCTCGCCCCTTC
>BLXT01003724.1:707824-718685 GCA_019648995.1 Plakobranchus ocellatus
GTAGTGCGCCTATATAGATTGAGCATATCAAACAGTATTTTCGTTTGATTTGCTTGATCATTTATGAAAGGACTATTAGTCCATTCACGTGTTGTTGTCACTATTGATGCTGCTATGTCCTTATAAACTTCTGGATATAAATATGTGTTGGAATGGTTACCTGTATAAGATCGTCTGTGGTAAGCTTATGGTATGATTGCATGGTTGTCAAGCATAGGATCCAGTTGCAAACATACAGGTTAATTGTGCATGTGTAATTGTCTCTAACTCATCTTGCGAGCTCTCAAGTTTCTCTGCATATGATTGATGAAAAGTTCCAGTTCTTTCAAAAACTGCACAGCCCTCAAGGAATACAATTTCTTTTTTTTTTCTCAAAAAATTTTTTCCAGTTTCTCCCGTAGTCACAGAGGAGGCAACTGTTTCCACTTTTACATAGACTTCAGTCGTCATAAATCTTTGAGTCGATGTTACCTGCAGCTTGCTCCAATAGGTGGTGGTGTTTTAATACTATACCAAGGAGAATATGCAAATAGGGAGGACTGATTTTTTCAAGCTCTATGCTTCTTAGTGGCTCAAATATGAAACTCTTATATTGTGATGCTTGTCTTTTGTCTTCTTGTGTTTCTGTCTTGTACCTCTCAAAGTCGCTCTTAAGCAAAGCTAATGAACGAGGAGATCTGTCAGCGTTTTCTTGTATTCTTCTCTTGGTGGTCAGGCACCAGAGGCAAGGATAAGTGCCTTGTGGGCCAGACAATACATACACTTTGCAGAGAAAATCAAAATCACCATGTAGAAATACTATGATCTCTCATCCATTCCACTGGGTTGCTTGTAATTTGTTCCATTTTAGAGTTTATATCTGCCATGAAGATTTTGAGGTTTTCATAGGTGTTCTTAACAAATACTGTTTTTATCAAATGTGCGTTAGCCCGTGCATTAGGTTTTTCTTAATTGGCGATTGCCATACAAACTTTGAAACTACCTTTCCCATGATCTGCTCCTACTTTTATCCATATTTGATTCTCAGGGACGGTTCCAGAATGCCACGTCAGTTGTTTGTTTTTATCCTAATTGACTGAAGCGTACGGCCTTGGTTGGATCTGACATCTGTAATAAACTCTTTGTTTTCAACTTTTATGTACTTTGAGACGAGTTGTTTGCCACACTTTCTTTCTCTAGCCTCATATTGAAGGTTCAGTATATATGGTTTCAAAAACTTTCTTTGGGTCTGTAACAGAGCCCATGTTAGGCCCACTGTCTCCTTCATAGCCAGGGCACTTTCTATTGGCATTGTTGTTTTTCCTTCTACCCCAGCTTTGGCTTTTATATCAGGCCGATTTGTCATTGGCAACATTTTTAATTCTGAAACTCGCTGAAAATCAGATGATGCCTCTGATGGTCCCCCTATCTGTTCTCTCATGTTCCTTACCAGTGTCGCTCTTTTCTTTTTAGTTGGTGTCTTAACTGAAGTGCTTTCTATCCTCGGGACAACAATCTTTTTTAACACGATAGACTGCCCTCTGGTCTTGCAGGTAACTGTCTGTTGTGGATTTTGATAGAGCTTTCTTTTAACAAAATGAGTGTGGACTTTTTCTTCTAATTGTGTAAAGGCTTTTTTTCTAAAAACTCTTTAGGTGATGTGGGCTGTCAATCATTTGGGGTGTGAATGATGGCATTGACTGAGTGGTGTACAATTCAACATATGAGGTGGAAGGAGTGCTTTGCTCTGTGACCTCAAATATGACTTTTGATCTTGGGGGTGTCGATAAGGCAATATGTTTTGATTGTCACTCTCTGTATCAGTAGTTTCAAAGGGTGTGCTTATATTTTCTGCTGTGTTTGTACTTGTTTATTGTATGTTTGATTGCTCCTCTGTGGTTTCAAGCTGCATGTTTGCTGTTTCCTCTTGCATGGTTTCAAACTGTTTGTTAAACATTGTTGGTCTGTCAAGTTCATAAGCAGATGTGCTAGGAGAAGAAGTGGTTGCAGTAGGAAAACCTTTCCCCCCGAACCAGATGAAAGTGATAGACAGTGACCACAGATTGAACAATTTTTAATGCTAAGATTTGAGTTTTATTCATTCCACAGATGTTGCAGTAGCAGATGCACTCTCCTTCAAACTTTAAACCATCACTTTACTCTTAGTCTGATTGATTTTTCTTATCTTCACATCATACTTTGAACATATAGTTGTTGAATGTTTGTTAGAAATATCCTCCTCAACGTTTATGTTGCATATGAAAAATATATCATCTTTTTTATGTTTGCAAAGTATTTGGAAAAGGTTAAAGGCCTAAAAATAACCAAAAGAAAAGTAACGACAGCTTTATACACAGCATCTTACTGTTTTCACAATTCCACTTAACTGGCTTTACACTGCTCTACTGACAATACTTTCAGGGTCGTCTTTTTGAAACTTTCACAAACTTTTGTCTATGATAATACACTTGCATATGTTGTTTTAAATTTGAAAAATCCGGTGAGGGAGAATTTTCATAATATTTTTTTAATTAAAAAGAGTGCAAAATTCTCAACTTCAGACTATGATTTATGCGAAGGATAATAAACATATATATAAAAGATGCAACTTTTATCTTTACATCGTTGGAAAGATAATTAAAAAAACTTAAAAATAATATTCTGTTTGATACCATCAAATTAAAACTGAGATAGTAAATAAATGCTTAAAAACAAGTAAAATGCACAAATTCTTTCACTGCATAGGCAGCCGAGCACCATTAATGCTATAGCTCAATTGACGAGGTCATGGTACCTTCGCATGTGCCTGCCCAACCCTCCATAAGGTTAGCGCTCGCGCTTTGCCTGCACCTCAGAGGTGATTAATGGCTGTGGACTCTTGACAGCTAAGAGTTAGGATTCAGGCTGAAATAAGCAGCCGTGAACAGCTTTTCTTTTCTTGTGTGCATATTCAGAAGTCTTACCAAAGCCATATTACCAGCTGGCACTTGAGGTGTTAAAAATGCAAAAATTTTAAAAATGTTCTTTGAATGATTGTTTACATTAAAAATATACCATAGAGATTTATACACTTACAAGATGAGCTTTCTCAAACCTGGGTGCCAGATTATCACATATGCCTCGTCCACTTCTGGGTTTCTCATTGCCAATTTGAATGAAATCTTTGATATCATAAGAACCAGGTCCAAGTTTTCTTTTCTGTAATCAAATAAAAATGCAAAGAAAAAATGATGAAAAATTTCTGTCTTTAGAGTATGCACATGTAGTCCATCTGCTATAATTATGTTTCAAACAAAATCCAAAACTATTTTTAAAAAGCTTATCTGCATCTATACATTCATATTAAAAAGCTATTTGTTTTTACTCTGCCCTTGCTCATGAACTCTACGAAAAGAAAACATTATGCTTTAAAAAAAGTGACGGGGAGGAAGAAAGATAAAAGATAGCTATTCTGTAAGACATAATCATCCATAAACAGCTTCTCTTAAAACCAATGTTGTACAGATACCATAATACTGTCATATTGTCCATATGTGATAAAAAAATAAAACCCAACAATTGGCCCCTTTGAATTGTATTGCCTCAAAATCAAGAAAGCTTTAATCAGTGTTAGTAGTATCATATTATGAAATTTCACTTACTGGTCAAGACTTTGGCTTGTGGTTTATAAGGTTAAACAGCTAATTGTAATTAGGCAGATTATAAGCAGAGATCAGGCTACATATGGCTACATATGGCGCAGGAATCTGTACTATGTGTGATGTTTTGTTCACTTGTTTTTATTTATATTGCTTAACTGGGTGGAGCATAAATGAGCATAAATTTGATAGCATTTTTTTTTATTAATTATGTTAAAATGCCTTACACTATAACATCATTAATCTTTATGATTATATCCCTTTAGCAATTATTTTGTTTTTTGTTTTAATGCATAATTTGGACTTTAAATTTTATGAATTTTTGATAATCAACCATTGTCAATATCATTGCTTCTTTGGGGATAATGAGAAAAGCCAATTATATTAAAAAGGTTGTGCAGCACATCATTTCTGTGTGATCTTTAAAATCGTTTATGGTCTATCAAAATACAGGAAATAGTCACCTAAGTAAGAGTTAACTGCATTTTTACACCAAAAAATTGTCAAGTAATAGAGAACCAACAGCTTGCAAGAAAACTCTCTTAATCCTGTGTTCTATATACTCTAAATGGTGGAGCATTTAGAGTATGATAGTAAGAACAAGGCACTGAAAAAGTTTCAGTGAGTGCTATTGGTCAAGCATAATTGGATGGAAAACTAAAATTAAGGTGCAAATGCAGTATATAGGATACATACTAGCATCTTGTTTTCCTCCCACTGCTCCTTGTAAAGGAGGTGCGGTAGAGAAGCTAAACGCTCCACTTCCAGCTGTCTTGCCCATCCTGGACCTGATGCCTTGTTCTCTACTGCCTTGGTGCTGAATCCACCAACAATTGTGTTGTAGGCTCCAGGGCCCAGTTTCCTCCGCTAAGATAAACATTAAATTACTGTTGAAACATTTATGGCAAAAAGTGATAACATTGCTTGATGAAAACGAAAACATGAAATGTGATTAAAGAAATACATTTGTAACAGTTTTCTGAACATTATTTTTAGGGGAGAGAGAGAGATTAGTTACTATTAGTATTAATATGAATACATGTAGCAGTTATGGTTTTCTTTTACATATCGGTATAAAAAAGACCAAATCTAAGCAATAATATCTGAAAAAATAATTATTCTCAATAGAAAAAAATATTTTCAGTATCTGGCATACTATCAACCTAATTTTTCAAATACTTTCATAATTTCTATTAAAGAAAAAAAAAACATACTTGTAAAACATCAACACATGTTATACCTTATTTGTATGTATAACCCACTTTGTTTGAATCAAGTTTTCATGCATTCAAAGCATGCTTCCATTCCATATACTAGTCCTTCTAAATGTGTTGTTAAAAATCAAGCAAGCTGGTTTAGTTTAAGTCGCCCTTGAGCTAAATCTTCAAATGAATTGATACAAATTCAATGTTTGATGACAGTTTACTTTGAAAAAAAAAAAAAAAGAAAAGAAAATTAGGAGAAACCAAACACCATTTAGAATGATCTGCATTTTAAAACAAGGAATGAGAAGAGCTGTTTCTTCCATATAACTGCTTTCTAAGGATTTGACATAACTGATCAAGGATTGAAATTCCTTGTAGCATATAGAGCCAAAGATGTGCCTATTTCAAAACAAGTATATGTTGTATGTATAACTTTCCATGCATTATTATTACATTTCAACAAAACTCATCCCAATTCACTTATCAACAGGTTGAATGCAGCTGTTGCTTCAAACCTGTCCAAAGGAGACACACAAGCCACTTTTAAGTACATTTCACCTTATCACTGCACCCTAAAAATACCATTTTTTCGGTTCCCTGCATAATCAATTTTACTTTATTCATTTACAGATAAAGTGAGGAGTACCCAGGTAGCATTAAATTTTCAAAAGAGTGTACTTCCCTAAGAGCCTACTAGTTTCACATCTGTTATTCCTGATTTCTTCTGACTGCTTTAATGGATAGAAGACCAATTTCTTCATGCCAAGCATCATCAATGTAATAATTATTTCTTGAAAGTTACTCACACTCTCTAGCAAATTTCAGTTCTGCAGCTTTTCTGATATTTAGATTAGGTGGTATTCAATTGTCTGTCTGTAGTCATGTGCATATTGTTTTTTCATTAAGATTTTGCTTTAAACTGTGGCCGATTTAGCAGCACATAAAATCGCAGCCCATCTCTCTTAATCCCCCATCCTGCCTCCATTGTCACATTGAGTGAGCCTGTCAGTACTTCACTGGCATCAGGTTATTGCTTATTTTCTATTTTATCTTGCCTAAGAATACACAGTCAATTTAAATCAACTGCATCCTTCTTATCTCCAATCCAATTGGGCAAGACTAGGCCTAAGCTGGTCAATTTTGAGCCTGCTTCCATTCCTTTTTTATTCTTTCCCTTCACTTTGTCCATCTCCTCTCTGCTAAATATATAGGCAGCTGTTACATGTGAATAAATAAGGAGCAACACAATTTATACACCCTTGCAGTTCAGAAACTAGCATTCCCCAGAAAGTATATGCATTGGCTTTAAATTATCTGATATGTCTTTCTGAGACTTTTTTAAAATATAGGGCAAAGAAGGGGAAAAGTCCAATATTAGAATGTACCTTTATTTATCAGAAAATCAAATCATCCGAAACCAAATAAAAGCCTTCAGGCGTAAAAATTTTTTTAAAGCATTTTGAGCTCAAAATGTGTTTAAAATGCAGTTTTCTCAGAAGTATTATTTTGAAAGTTCAGACTTGTTCAGAGTAATCTCATGAGTTTATGGCTCTTAAAAAATATGTTGTGTCTAGTTTTTTCCATACTGCTTTTTTTTTCCCAAAGATTTTCAATTAGACATTGTAGAAGAAATTCCAGTTTAATACTTTCTCACATTTTGTTTTTTTTTTCAAACAAAAACTCGTTGTTGAAGCAAGAACAGTTACTCCTGTCAAAAATTGCATCTTCTTTAAGCATATAATTGAATCAAGAAAGAACACAAAAAAGGCTAAAAAATTCAAAATCAGGTTTGAAAAATTGTAAGTAGTTAAAAAAGTAAAAAAATTAATTCATTAATACCTCAATCTCAACTATAAAATAAACTCATCTGCAAAAAATCAAAACAAAAATGCATGGAAATTGATTCAATGTCAACAATAAGTACCAGAAGTGTTTTGCAATCTTCTTGAAATTTCTCTTTCAGACCGAGTGGACCTGTTAATCCAGAGGATGTAAACGAACCTGAGGCTTTGTCATCACTTCCTAACTCTGGTGTTTTCCTTGAGTCAAGCAAAGAGGTATGTCTTTCTCTTGGACTATTATCAGGAGATGCTTGAATATTTTGTTTCGTCCATGGTTGACTGAATGCAACTTTTTTTTCATCACTCACAGACTTCTCTATCTTCTCAGATATAACTGATGTTCTTTTTAAACATGATGATGATAAGCCAGTATGAAGAGAAATAACAGCTGCTATGTTTGAACGTGAGGTCTCAAGGGAAACTGCTTGCAATGGATTTTGAGTTAAAAAAGGGTATACATTGCAACTAGATCTTGAAGTATGTTTGGATATTTTTTCCTCAGAAATTGGGCGACTAGGAGATTTTTTGATAGTGAAATTAGAAGTTTGAGGAGATTGCTGTTGATATTGAAGTTTCAAAATTGGTCTGTTTGGTCTTTCAGCACGATCCTCACTTGTTGTGCTTGTTTCAAAAACATCTTCTGTTATATTCCCTTGGTTGTTGCTAACATCAAATCTGTTTTCATCTGCTTGTGCTCTTCGTGAGTCTGAATTTGTATTATCCAAAGATTTGTTGGGAATATAATTATTGTTTCTTGAGTGATTTGACACATATTCATTTGTTTCCATGTGAAATTTATGTTCACTTTGTTGCCCATTTCTACCTGCATTAGCTTTATCTTTGTTGAATTCCATTGCAAAATTATCGGTTTTGTTCAGATTTGAAAATCTTTCATTTTCAGTTAAAAAAAATTTTACTTGCCTTTTGTCTTCCCTGTTCAGCCCCTGTTTTTTCAGCAAGGTAGAAAAAGCTGGAGCCTTCTGAAGCTTGCCAACAAAAGCACCTATTTCTTCATCATTGCGAAAAGATGCTTGCTGGATGATTTCATCATCAACATTCCTTTCAAGACCTGAATTGGGGCTGTATGTTGTTAAATATCTTTCACCAGCTTCCATATCAATTGTGTTTTCAATTACATTGATTAGAGCATGCTCTTTTAATTGGTCTATGGATGATCTGTGAATGCTTTCCTGAGGTATCAAAGGAGTTGAACTGAAGCTGCTTTTATATTTTTTGTCATTCATATCTTGGATATATTCCTTTGCCCAAGTAAGAGATCTCTTTGCATTTTGTAAATGATTGTCCATCTTTTTCAATATCTTGGACGCAGTCATATTTTGCTTTTCACATTTTTGACTCTTAATCACAAAGAAAAAAGAAGTTAAAATTTAACACTCTACTTTCCACCTCAAATAAATGATAAAGCATATAACAGACCTTAGCAAAAATAAAATGGAAATTTAGTTTTAAAGTATTTACTAAAGCATATACTTAGTGACTAACTTTGCTTAGTTTTGTAAACAAAGATGCACAGGACAATTTAGTAGTGAAAACATGATGAAGAAGATTGCAGTTTTTTCCCTATCAGCAGCCTCCCGTTACACATTTTTTTGTGTGCACAATTTTGCCTTCCAACAACGAAATGATAACAACAAACTATTGCATTTAGCAACATGCCATCACAATTAATTTATACCAAACAATACTTAACTGCCTCAAGTGCACAAGAAAAATCTGGATCCAAAATCATAAAACTTCAGTGAACTTTACCTTTATAAAAAATAGTTAGGTTTTTCATTTATTAAAATATGATTTTAAAAACTTCCATTGAGTCCCTAAGGAAAAGGCTTTGTGCGTGCTTACAGGATCAGCAATTCAAATTTTTTTTTTTTAATTGCGACACTCATATTCCTCTAGATGGATGGCATGATAAATCCCATCTTAAAAACTTTGCTTGTTGATATCCATGACATCCAATTATGTCCTGAATAATATTAAACAAGTAATGTAAAGCATATGTTAGAATCATCAAGAATCATGATATCACATCCTTGGTGAGAAAAAATAAATGTGACCTAAAAATGATACATTGTCATCAGTCCTTTTAGACTTAAAAGTTTGGTTATCCTTCTTTGCAGAATAAACATACGTTCACAGAAAAGAGGCTGCCCTCTAAGAGTTGTGCAAATACAAATAGAGTTCACATGCCTTATATAAGTGCTGAGTGTTTATCAACTTATCATTGCATAGGAACATCTCAAACCTAGGGACACTTTTTTAGTGCATATGATCATTGATTTGATTATGACCAGCTTAATTCAAAGAGGATGCACTACTAGTACTAGTTCTGGGCACTTTCATGTACATGGAGAGGCTGAATACACTTTCCATCAATTTTATTGATTAGGCCAAATGTTTAAGTTCTATAGTATTTTAGCCATTGCAACATAACTTTTAATTATTGTGGTAATAGTCTTGTCAATCCCTATTAATTATATTACAAACCATGCTTTAAATTGTTCACCCTCAACTCTCACACTATTTCACTAATATTCATGCCCAGAGATGCATTTGGAATTTAACAAGGTTTATCGATCAATATAAATGGAATAGTGACCGTTCTAATAAGTATGGACTCTGTAGATTTATTTATCCTTGTAATAATCACACCTTGATCTTGACACAACCTTGTATAAAACTATTGCAAAAATTGAACTTTTGTCAGATTACCTCCATTAAAAAAAAAAATAGCCCCCCCCCAAAAAAAATATTACCCTCCAAGCAAAAATACCCATATAGCTAAAATAAAAATATCAAAATTAAATTATGACTGGTATGCTTAAGTATGTGTTTTTTGTTTTTTTGTTTTTTTTTTTTTAACTGGTGGGTAATTGCAGCCGTCTTCAATAAATCAGAATGGTGCTTTACAATTTTTCTTCATCTATGAGACTTACCAGCTCCATTGTAGACGGCTTGTCATATGGTATCTGAGTAAAAGTACCTGGTACTTTTTTGTTAGGGTGGACACCAGTGACATCAAACCTGTAAAATAGTTTGTTAGAATGAAATGTGACTGATGTATTACAACTACAAAATGGCACTCTTTAAGACTCAATTTTCTTATAAATCAAGCATTTTACTGTGTTATATACACATGGTAGCATTCTTACTTTAAAACTCATATACTTTCATTATAAAATTTCGCTGCTCATTGTTTTTCAATATTTTACCTGTGTTACATTAGTAAACATAGTGTCAAAAAATCCAAAGTTATGATTCTATATTTGACTCTAAAACATTGATCAAGTACATTCAGCTTAGTTTGAAATCATGAATTTTTATACAAATGTACACACACACCACACAAACACAATTACTTGTACATGCAACCAGTTTTGTGTCTTTCTGATCACATGTTTCTACAGGTTTCAGGGAAAGAAATTGGCAACCAAAAAGTACAATTTTGGACTTGCACATTTTTTTTTCTTAAAATATCCTCTTTTTTTCTTTATAGGCCTACTTTTTCCTTTACACTCTATTTACACTATATCATCTACCATTTGATTCTATAACGTAGCCAAGGTATTGAAAATTCTGATTTAATGATTTGTTCTCCTATACTAAGAAGATCACTTTTGGGGTTTGAAGTTTTTATTTAGATGACCGTGCATTCCCTTTTTTTTTTTTCCTCATATTCTGACAAACAGAAACATAGACATAAAAACGCTAATGAACACACATGTACGGTGCATACTATATTAGATGGAAGTGAGTGTTGGACAATAATCAACGAAACAGAGAGCAAACTGAAAGCAGTAGAGATATGGCTTATCAGAAGAATGATGAAGATATCATTATAAGGGCCTGTTAGTCTTGTCTATTCTGAGAATTATCATTTTTGTCCTGCAGAGATACACTTCATAAGCATCTGTTAAATTTTTTAAAGGTTTTTTAGAATAAAAAGACTCACTTTTTAAAAAAAATTAAATTTCAGTGAAATTGAAAAAAAAAAATTATTGTGATTTATGGGAGCTCTTGAATAAAGAAGCAATTTAAATTTCAGCCCTTTAAATTTTTACGGGAATAATGAGACCTAAAATTACTGGCCTCAGAAATAGCAACAAAATTTTTCTCGTTAGTTATGTAAGCTATCAGTAGTTTTCATTGAAACCATGCTGACCTGTCTGGAGTGAAACTC
>BLXT01003724.1:720418-759553 GCA_019648995.1 Plakobranchus ocellatus
GTCTGTAAGAACACCCAATCGGACCCAAGCTAATGGTTAATATCTCTGAATTCATTTGTTCTTTATTCTTGGAGTCCAAAGCCAATGCAGTTTTGTTTTTGTTGTTGTTTTTTCGCTTCAAATGCTACGAAAGACTGTTGCTAAAATTAGTAAAGGAAAGGAAGGCCCATTGATAATGGAAGAGGAAGGGTCATGCGACGTTTTGCTGTATGAAATTTATTTTTTATCTTTATCCCTGCTTTCCACCTCCACCCGCTAATTACACGTCGAGAACAAACTAAACGTGTCAAGTGTATGTGATTCTGGTGAAAAGACATTCAGTTGTAAATTGTTTTCATGTGCGATCACTTCCTGTTCGGCAGTTGTGGGTTCGATTGCGTGTTCTTACTGGTCCGATTGGGTCCGATTGGGTGTTCTTACCGATCCATGGCATGCATGTTATGTAGATCTAGATTCTAGGATTCACTTAGATTTAAATGTTTAAAGCAGCATCTCATGTTGACATTTGTCTTCCCCTCTCTCTCTCTCTCTCTCTATCTCTATCTCTCTCTCTCTCTCTCTCTCTCTCTCTCTCTCTCTCTCTCTCTGCCTTTCCTTTGAATCACGGTGTTGCAATTCTACTTACCCATTTGCAGAATGGTTTAAACAGCAACTAGTGTTTTCGATGATACTAAACATGAATATCGCACTCCCAATTGGCACAAAGAAACGGTCGACAAGATATTTAGTTGTAATGTTGAAGTATTTACTTATTTTAAAAAGGGCTTAATCTAGCAACTAGTGTTTTTAATGATGCTAATCATGAATATGGCACACCCAATTGGCACAAAGAAACGGTCCACAAGATATCTAGTTTTAAAGTTGAGGTATTTTACTCTGTTTGAAAAGGGCTCAATCTAGTATGCCATACCGTCATTCCCTCAGGAAGTTGGCATAATAGTAAGAAATTTACCAATTTTTTAGGTATTAATAATATATACCAATGCCTGAGTTGAACTTAATTTAAATGGCTTTAAATTATTCAACAATTTGTGGTCTATGTTTCACTATATTAATAGTTCATCTGTCTGTCATACAACAACAGCACAAAAAATGTACTGGGCCCAATATCTGTTTGGCACAACTCAATAAATTTTACTTTTTTAAACCTTTGGAAAGACTTGTATTCATAATGGACTTAGTGCCGAGTTTAGTGATGGTTAATGTGTATTTGAGCCATTATTTAAAATCATTTATACCTCTGCACAGTTGTTGGATAACCAACATAAATGCACCTATCCTGAGCTAGTATATTATGTTGAATAAAGGTTAACTATGAGCAACTCAGTTGACTTCAAGATAGACATTTTTTAGATAAAATGTTCCTCTATATGATTTCATTTATGTGTCGATCTTGAATCAAATGATAGAAAATGTTTTGAGGTATCTTGACTCTTGTAATATTGTGAGTGATACAGTGGGGCCCTATAAAAGAAGGACGGATGAGGATAGAGGGGTGACATTTTGTCTTGTATTATTGACTTGTTGATTCAAATGTGTTCACCCTCTTTAAGCAAGTATGTGCTGAATCATTTGGATTGGTCTCGAGACAAATAATTAGTTTACACATTTACTTACATTTATTTTCTTTCTGGCCTTAAGATCAAACAAATTTTGCCAAAGAATTTGCATCTGGGTACCTCATTGGGGAGGTATTACAAAAGTACCAGCTTCAAGATGACTTTGACCAGTTTTCACAGAGCAAGTGAGTGACCTAACAATATATAAAGAGGCCTAACCTTAGAACTATCACTTTATAATAGGTGCATTCAATTATGGTGCAATATATTTACTGCAAAGGAAGAACACCACAAAACCAGGGTAAAGGAAATATTAGCTGATTTACTAGCCAGTAAACTTCTTGAGCTAATGACTTTTCTTGGAATGAAAAAAAAAAAGAATTATAAAAATCATTTTTTCTGTGGTTAAATTGTGCAGCCAAAGGGCTTTATTGCTACTGAGAACATTTGTAAACTTAAAAGAATTGTCCTTCTAAAGTTACTTTAGAAAATGTGTTACTACACTTTACACTTTAATTTATGTTAGAAGATAACTACACATTACAGCACTTTTAAGGGCAAGTGCGGTTTTCTTTATTTCTCAAATGATACCTTTATAAATAGTTTATTTGTTATCATCATCATCAGGTGCCTTGCCCCTTGGCGTTGGCGATCATGTCCTTCCAGCTCTCTCGATCCCAGGATTCCGACAATGCGTCCGTCACTCTCTTTGTCCCCATCCAAGAAGTCATGCCATCCAGCCTTTTCTCTCTTTGTCTTCCTCTGCTCTTCTTCCCCTCCATTCTTCCGGTTGTAACAAGGTTCTCTAATCCTTCTCTTCTTATTATGTGTCCCACAAACTTTGCCTGGCGTCTTCGTATTCTTCTCATCAAAGACCTGGTTGACTCAGTCTCTTTCAGAACTTCTTCGTTCGTCTTTCTCGCCATCCATGGCGTTATTTGTTATATGACCCTCAAAAAACGGATATAAACAACCAAAATAATTTTTTTTCAATTACCGTTGGCATGGCAACAGAAAAAGATGTCAGCCATCTTGGATGTAAACACAATTTTCAAAGTCTAATAACTTTGGAACTAAATAAGATATCAACTGTTCCTAAACGGGAATATGTTTTTATGCTAAATTTGAAGGTTTTTACGTAGGCTTTAGTGGTTAGACAGAAAAGGGAAATTGTCATGAAATTTTGAAAAATATATATATAAATAACATCAAATGTTTGGATACATAAAAATTTTTTTTTAATTTATAGATGCGATTCCAAAAAACATGTGAAAAGCAAGATATTACTGCTCTAAAACTTCATGGCAAGTTTCAGACAAATCTTATGGAAAACACCAAAGTTATAAGAACATTTGTCTGAAAAAAACTCATTTTGAGAAAATGGCCGATAAAGTCTGAGTAAAAAAAATTTTGGTTTTCTGACCAATTATGTTATTCCAGCTCCATATGATGGGTCTCCTTCAGCTCTCTCAAGCTCTTCCTGTTGCACCTGTCTCCTTTCAGCCATTTTTTTACGTCCAGTTCATGCTGGCAGTCACTCATGCACTAAACTGGCTGAAAACTTTACTCAAAAGCCATCAAAACATTGTGTAAACAAATTAGTGTAAGAACAAGTGACCTCTGTGTCACGCTGTGACATCAGATCTTCGACTTGATTTCATTGGGCGGTAACAGCTCAAGGGACTGACAATCATGCACTAACCAAGGAACCAGAAGTTTCCACATGCAAAATCGAAGCCGTTATAGTAAAAACCGTGGCAATTAGGATAGACGCTCCATAAATAATAATTATGGATGCGGCAAACGGCAAATTTTGACACATTTTCTTGAAAATCGGCAAACTTTCTCAGAGGTAGCAATTTTGAATTACAATAAAAGACAATTTCAGCCAAAGTTAGGCCTAATAACACTCCTAAGATGATTACAAATTGGACAAACTTTACAAAACTACCTGCAGTCAAAATTTGACCTGTTGTCCCAAATTGACCCCCAGAACCCCCCTCCCCAGAAGCCACACTTGCCCTTAAAGTGTTCTCTTGTTATTCTAACTTTTGAGAGCTTTTTTTTTAAATACAGTCCTCAGACTTTTTTTTTTTAGTCAGGAGAAAATTAGAGGACCTAGATCAGAAGTAAATTTACATAATCTGCCATTGTAATTTTGATTAACTAAGAACAGCATGAAAAAATTAAATACCATTGACTGGAAACAATTGCACAATGATTGCATATTGTTGTGGGGAAAACATTTTATTTCTTGAGTTTTGTCTTTTTCCATCCTCAAAATGGTAAGCCTGTTTTTGTTTTTTGTTTTTTTTATTTATTAATTTTTTTATTATAGCTTGATAACATCATTGTAATATTTCTATGATCCACATTTATTCACTGCATTTTTAATTCAACTTAATTTTTTGCTTTTAATTTCCAAAATAAACTGAATAGGGTGCTTCTATTCATAATAGTTTCTTAAAGTTTAAGAAAGTTGTCAATCAATATTCATTGTTCATAACAATATGGATGTGATAATTTCTTTTTCAGATTTTACACTTTGGGATTAAAATCTTTCTTGATGATGAATTTTTATATATGCCAAATGATCAGCTCTTGAACATGTTTTTTCTTCTTTTCATTTTGTTTGTATTGCATGCAAATAGAAGATGGATAATCCAATTGTAATTTTCATGTCAGTCAACACATATTGAGAAGGAGTCATTGAAAATTATTGAGTTAAATTTACTTATGTCAAGTTAAATGCAAATTTCTTTTAAACAGGACTGCAGATTCCAAGCTCAATAACTTTACACGGCTTGAGCCTACACTGCATCTGCTGGGCATTCCATTTGATACCTCCCTTGCCAGGGATATTATGACAGAGAGGCATGGAACAGCTACACGGCTCCTGTACCAGCTGTACATTGCTCTAACCAACAAGAAAAAGGCCAACTTAACTGGTGTTGCTATGGAAACACTTCGCCCTGCTGCCCCAGCCAAATTAGGTGTAGTAGAGAGTCTGATATACAAAGAGGTGAGAAGTTACAATGCTTGAATACTGTCATGTGGAACCTAAACTGATGAATGTTGATTTCTTTGATGTTCTCATTTTTTAAGAGTGTATTTATATTGGGAAAATAAGAATTTCCAGGTAAATCAAATGACATAGTTTGGAGATGTGATAAGTCATATGCCCCTGTAAACATAAAATGTGAGAGTACTCATCATGAACATTTAAATGTGCCAGTTTGAATTTGTTGACTGGTTAATGAAAATACAAAGTCAATATTTTTAGAATTTAATAGTCATATAATATGGGACACAAAGTAATTTTTTAATTAAAAATCATCAATACTGAGTTTATGTTTCTTTTAAAGCTCTCTACATTTAGAAAAAAAATAACCTTTCCAAACTATGGCAATTAGAATTTTCTTTTTTTGCCAGTTGTGATCCTGAAGGAAATAGGAAAAAAAAAAACATTGAATCAAGAGTTATTTTATGGGCACTTATTATATCAATTACATTTCTCAATTTTGAATTACTTGGATGATAAAACATAAATAGTTATAGAAATTTCAATTTCACATATTAAATCAAATTTTCATAACAATTTCCCTATTAACAAATGTTTTTCCTCTGTTGGGAAGAGAGAGGACGAGGTAAAGTTGTCTTTAATTGCATATTGAGCATGTTAATAAGTTTTTGTCCTTTCCAAAAATCAAGCATTTGAAGCATGACTGCATGATGCTCACTTCTTGTATCCATAGTTCATTTTCCAAAAAGTTCAGATCAGTATTATGAAGTTTGAATTTTCATCTTATTTAAATTGTAATCATGTAACCAAAGATGTTTGTTTGCCATATATATGTCAGTATAGTTATGTGATGATATATAATATATATATATATATATATATATATATATATATATATATCATTTATATATATATATTTTTTGTTGCAGGTTTTGTTTTTTTGCTGTTGTATTTTTTTTTGTTGTTTTATTTAATCTTTCTTCCTTTTCTTTATAAGGTTTGTTTCTTTTTATATGTTCAAAATATTTTGATGTATCATTGCTAGGGAGATATTGGATAATTATTTGTTTCCAGTTTTAATCATGATTTAATTCATTTTGTCAAAATTGAGTAGATTATTTTATATATTGAAGCTTTTGCTTACTTCTCATGTTAGGGTGATAAAGATAAAATGATTTTCTTACTTCATTTTAATTTTCTCTGTCATTATTAAGCTTCCTGTTTTCACTTTTTTTACATAAAGAGTCTTCTCTTTGTGAAGTCTGTACATTAAACTTTCATATCCTCCTGAAGTTCAACATCTGAAACAAGATTATCACGACATATGCAATATGTTACTGTATCACATCTGAAATGTGTCAATATTACTCCTCTAAAAAAATATATGAGAGCATGTAACTCAATTGCATGTAAAATATTTACTTCGTTAATGCTTTAAATAATTGTTAAATTGCTGAGAAAAAAAAAATACAAAATAAACAAACAAAAATTGTTGAATAGGTGTTGATCAGAAAAAAAAAAAAATAAAAATAAACAATGCTGGAAGCTGGTTATTTTACTTTAAAAAATAGCAGTTATGTTGTATTTTATGCTTATTTATTTTTGTAATTCTAGCTGTAATGCCTTTTTCAATACTCTTGACCAATATACTCCAGTCTGATTATAAGCAAAGAGAAAAAAATCATAATATGCAAACAAAGAATTTCTTAACTTAGTGGCTATCATCTTCGCTTGTAGAAAGGGGTTTAGATAAAAATTGATACTAAAGAGAAATTTTGCATGTATCTATAATATCTTTATTTTAAGATAGATTTTGCCCAAAGCATAAACATACTGTACTTTAAAGTCATTGTTGTTTTTCCTTAAATATTAAATTAATTGTTTTGGACTTTACTGGGCCTTCTAGCTGAAAGAGCATTTCATTTTTCTTTTTTCCTGTTTTGTGAAAGTTTGTTTTAGACTGGAATACTTGAATAAAATATTTCAACTTTACAAGTAAAAAAAAAAATTAAAATCTGTGAATGTTTATTTCAATTCCACAAAGACTAATTCAAAATGAGTTGATTTATATCATTGTAGATGAGAGCTATTAAAAAAAAAAAGGAAAGAGCACATTTTCAGTCTTCATTAGGTTAGTTACCTGTCAGCACAGCTGATATATTTTTTTTTTATTTTTAGCTCTGAGAAAGTCTTATCTTGCAATTCACAGAGACTGAAACAAGCAACTCCACGTCAGACAGACTTAAATCTTCAGGCCCTCGTGGGACGCTTTCATGAACATCAGATACGTATGGAGCAAACAGCATTTCAAGAACGGTTTGAGGAGACAGAGCGGCTGTATCAACAAAGGCAGAAAGAGCGGGAATCTCTTATTGACAGATCTCGAAGGCTTCGAGATAAGCAAAGTGAGCTAGTGGCAAAAATCAAGTAAGTCAATTGGAAGGGTATATAGGTATGGCAGTTTTATATGTTCATATACTGAGTCTAGATCTATACTTGATCTATCCCTGTTTGTATTGTCTGTCAAATTTTGAGTTGGCCTAGTTAGGCCAATTTTAGTCTGACAATGCTATTATTATTTTAGCTTTGTTTACCTTTTTAGATCTAGGAATTTCTAGAAAAATTTCGAAGGTGCAAAAATATTGTTAAAGGAAATTTTTAGATTATTAGCTACAGGCAGATAAGCTTAAAATACCATTAGAAACTTCCAGAAATGTTAATGTGTTAGGGAGGTAATAAATGAGACTATGTGATTGATCAATATTTTTAGCTAACCCTGATTACATAAGAAGATAGCTTTTCTGGAAAGAGTTGTTTGTGTAATATTAACCTAATTAGCTTGTGTATTGCATAACTAATATTTTTTGGAAGCTGTAAGCAGTGGGTATAAATGGTTGTCAGATTGTTGAAGAGATCACTGAGAGATAGACTGCCAATGTTAGTAAATTTATAGATCTGTAGAAAGTCACCCTGCCATTCTGAAATTGTTCTTTATTTGAACGAATAAACTAAGCTTTCAATTTTTGGCAAGACCTTGAGCGATTTCTGTTCTATTTAAATGAACTGTTTGTCACAGGCAGTGTTCAGCTATACCTGTAACTGAATAGAACAAAACCGTTCATGACAATAAGGCATAGTAACCTTTATAACTTTCGCCTATATCTTTTGAATGTCACATAAAGAGGAAACATTTAAGACAAGAAGACAGCTTTTGTAAGGATAAAAATTCAGTGCAGTATTTGTTACATGAGAGAAAATCAGGCTTTCTGTCAAAAGGTGAAATGAAGTTGTTGGTATCATAGTAAATCTCTTTTTTGTCACTTTTGCAAATGATGCAAACTGTTTTTCTGTAGCTTTAATGGATTTCAACTCATTAGTTGTAAAACATGATGAAGCCAGACAATTTTTATATCAAATTGATGCATTTAAGGACCTGGCGCTTTTTAAACAAAATTTGACTGAAGCCTGATTTTCTGTGGCTGCATTTTCAGATTCATTTTAATCTACATTATATATCCTTAACAATGAATCTGTTGCTGTGCTTTTTTACAGTGCTGCTACGGTTCACATCCCCAAACCACCCCCAAACCGCACTTTGGCAGCTATTGAAGCCCGAAAAGAGGGAAGGCGTAAGCGAGAGGCGGATCAGACTATCAGCGCAATTCATCAGTTTGAAGAGAAGATGAAATTAGTGTTGCCTCCAAGTGATGATGGGTAAAGACAGGTTTAATAATAATAATAATGATAATAATAACAATAATAAAAAAAACTACAAAAACATATTGAAGAGTATCTATGATTAGTTTTTTTTAGAATATTTTTTATGGTAAATACTAAAATTTATTTCTCTTTTCATTTTTTAAAGTTCTTTTGTGTAACCCTATATATTATAAGCTGTTTGTAAAAATTTGAGCCAAAAATTATCTCAATGCTTTTCTTGCATATGGTGTCTTATTCATGCAGATTTAAACTAATTAATTCTTTGACTTTGGTAAATAATCTCTCTCTCTCTCTCTCTCTCTCTCTTGACACATTTTTTTTATTTATCATTCTGGTGCATGCCTTTATATGCTTTAAAAATACTTTTTAAGGGATGAAATTGACATCCAGTACATCATGTCGCGTGATGAAGACAGGGGTGAGCCTATCCATATGCTTAAAACTGCACCTAATGATGAGTACATTGGAAAAATTCGCAAGCGCCTGCAAGAGGATGCAGCTGCAAGGGAAGAAAGAGAAAAGAGGAGACGGAAAGTTCTGGGTGATCAGATGTTGGCTCATCAAGCACAAGAGGTAAGCAACATGCTGTAAATTTTGGAGAAAAAAGCAGCTTATGAGCTATCAAACAATGCTGAGTACAATTTATATAGTCAAAAATACAAAAAAGGATTGACATATGTGGGATTAGTCAAAGAATATTACAGTTTATAAAAGTAATGGATAACTAAGAAAAAGTGTAATTACTGTAAAGCTTAATTACCTTTTCTGATCCTACAAAATTAAATTATGATCATATTAAATTTTTTCCCCTCCTGTCTTGCTTACTGTCATGCTAGCATACAAAAATTCGAATAATAAAAAACTGGTCATGCACACAAACATTTTGATTTCAGCCAAGAATTGCTATTCAGGAGTGTTATTAATAGTTTTCAGCCTACTTTTTTAAGCTTAGTGAATCTACTCTTTCACTGTGAAGTGTAATTTTTTGTGCAACTGAAAATAAATACATCTTACTTTATAATCTATGTTTTTGCAGGAGGCAAGACGTGAGGAAATGATGGTTAATCGCCTAATGAGACAATCTCAACAAGAAAGAAGAATTGCAGTGCAGCTTCTTCAGGTTTGTTCCTAAAGACTTCAGATATTAAGTGCTGGCTTTATTACAAAATTCAGACCACCATTATCAAATCACAATTTGAGTCTTATATTAATCATTTGTGATTTGCCAACAACAGCAGGAATTTATTCAAATACTAATCAAGGTTTTGGTAGGTGCTGTAGCTAGCAAATTCATGCTTATACTTGCATGGTTTCTTTCTAGCATAAGTTTAAGCCTGCCAATGATGCCTGACTTGAGAAAGGCTAGAAAACTTAAGATCACTTAATACACTGGCTGTTTTACACAAACAAACAAAAGTATTTGGATTGAGAAATTTTTTTCCTTAGTGATAAGACAGACAGTATTATTATTTTTTATTTTATTTTATATTTTTTTGGAAGGGGGGTGGGGTGGGGGTAGGGAAGAAGGGAGGGGAGAAGAAAGAGTATTAATTTCCTTTTTTTTCTGCCAAGCCTTTAAAAAAAATAATAAATCAAATGAAATTTATTACCATGAATAAGAGTTTCTTATTTTGCATTTTATTGCTTTGACCCAAATTATATGTACACTTTTTTTAAAACATAGTCCTCAGGATGCTGATTTTTATGAATTTCAATTCTGTAAATATTTGCGCAGGCACGTCATGAGAAAGAAGTCATTCGTCAGAATAGAATCCTCAGAGAGAAACAATATCAAGAGCGGAGACTCAAAGACTTTGAAGATGCCTTGGATCAGGAGGCTGTAAGCAATTACATTAGTCTGCACATTCTGCACAGAATCTTTTTGTAATTATGTTTAATTATTTATAATTATAATAATTGTTGGACAGCTTTTTACCAATTTAAGTTTAGAGTTAGGTGTCTTTTTTTGTTTAATCATCAATTATCATTTCGCTAGAATAGAGTATTTTGTTGAGAACGTTGAAGAGAGAAAAGAAATTCAATGTAATATTGCTGAATGAGGTTCTTGCTCAGCATTCGCAAAATAAAACTGCCAAGAAAGTCAACTTGAATCATTATTAATGATCTGAGCACCTCATTTATACTGAGAAAATAGGCCACAAAAGAGCTAGATTTGTAGATTAACCTTCTTTGAGGAAATGATGAGATGAAATATGGGGAAAGACAAGTATCATATAAGTTTCTTAGGAGCATCTAAACAAAGAAATGAATTAGATTTGCCATAGCCAAATAAAGTGTAGCATTGTCAAAAATTACTTAACTTCTCTTTTTTGTATTTTGTAAAAGTTCAGTTAGTAAGAATTCCATGCAACATTATAGAATTGAAAAATACCAAATAGTTTTCTTTACTTACAAGCAATTTCCAAAAGTTGCTCATTTAGTAGGGCAGTTGGCTACCACATGAGAGGTTCAAGGTTCAAATCCCAGTCCACATCATGAATCTCCTGGGTAGCCTTGCCTCTTAAGACCTGGCGAAAGTAAAGGCAGCAAGGAAAGCAATGGCACATATGACCTCAGAATGCCAAATGCCAAAAGCAATCAGGACCCTGCTCCAGTTCTCTGATGCTTTGACCAAGCATGAAACTCACTTACCTAGAAATTTGTAACTGATTTCAATCTTTCAAGGAAGTTACGTCTTCTTCAAATTGAATAAAAAGTTTTGCTTCAAAAATTATCCTAGTGCAAAACTTGATTAGGCCATTTTCAGAAGGCAATGCTATGAAAATAAATAAATGAAATAAATGTCCCAAGCCCAATTCTGAATTTACAAACTCAGCTCTTACCAAGTTGTATTTTTACCAAATAGTAAAAAGGATTAGAGCGTCATTTAAAGTTTATGAAAAACGTCAAAAGAAAGTTTAATCAAAACAGCATATTATGATTTGTGACACTTTAGGATGAAACTTAAAATAATAGAAGCATACAAATGAAAGCTTTTTTTTGCCTTTCCAAAAATAATTTTTAATTCTTAAAAATTTAGGCCTTTTTTTTCTGAAAGCCCTTGTTACAATGCCAAACAAATAAATATTTCACCCAAGATCAAAGAGTGTAATATCAACAATTAAAGTAGAATTCCACAATAATTACAGACAAAAAAAATAAATATCTTGATTTTCTTTGGTAGGAAATGGCTGCTCTTCACAAGATGGAATATGCTGAGCAGATTCAAGCAGAGCAAGAGCTTCATGATCAAATTGCTGCTGAGAGAGCAGAACAGAAGTACAGGCGACACTATGATGCCTGTGCAGAAATCATGAATAGCATTGTGGACTTCTCTAGCAAAGTGGCAGAGTATCGGGAGCTTACAAACAAGTCAGTAACATACTATGAAAGAACAAAAACCTCAAATTATTTGCATTCCACTTTTTTGGTGTGGTCATCACCAAAAAGTTTCACATTGTTTCATGTCTTTTTTGTTTTTCAGTTCCCAGTGCAACAAAATCTTTTTAAGAAACTTTATGCCTCTATCCCTACAAAGTTTCCTGATCTCTCCATGTTTTCATGGCTTTAATATTCTTGCTTCTCTATATGGTTTTGGGCATTTTCTTGATCAATGCTCTTTTGGGTTTATTTCAAACACCTGTATGAGATAATTGCAAAGTATTTTATTCAATTTTTATCAATTGGTCTCCACATTCTCCTTTTTTGGTTGTTGTTCTGTTGTTTGCTTTGTGACTTGACCTATCCTGCTGGTTAATGTAGCTAATAATGCTTGATTTACTATAAATATATATAGCATGCACTGTTTCAATTACATGATTTTTGGTGGTGATGAATGTTTCTTCTTCATAATAAACTTGTTTGCTGCTGTTATGACATTTTTCTTATCCTCTTCATCTCGTTCCCTCTTGGATACTGTACTTCTCACATTATTATATGGGGCAACATTCGCAAGGGTACCCCCATGTAATTTTTACATTAATCACTACCCTTTCGGTATTTTTTTTAATAGGATGTTGCTTGCGTTGCTAAACAGAAATATAGTCCCATGTTTTAAGCATTTTCTTTTAATTACTGCTTTTCTACTAGCAATATAAGTATTGTTTTTAAAAATAATATTTTCCATTAAAAAAAAAAAAATGCCTATCTCAGATACATATAATGAGGTGCCACTGACCCTCTTCTCCTTAAGATCAAATTTTATTTGAAACAAATAAACCTGCACCAGATATTTTGAGGGATTTCTTATTTATTATCTTCTGACATACCATGCTTGGGCTGTTACCAGAACTTTTAAAAGATTGCTTCAAAAGTTCATACATTTTTTTTGTTTTTGACTGGTACTATTTTGTAATGTGTCAATGTTTTGACAGTCTTTTGCCGGCCAAGCTAATGCGGGAGTGGAAGCTCTTGTTCACAAGTGGGCAACCTCTAGTGGAGCACAGAGAGCCAGAGGTCACTGAATTGACAGCAGAACAAGTTTTAGAGGAAGACAGGCAAAATCTATTGGATGAAGGAGATTTTACAGAGTACAAGGTGAATTGAATTCACAGGCATTTTAATGGGATGCCTCAAAATATTAACTTTCTGTTAATATCATTTATAACAAATATAAATGTAAGAAAAAAATCAAAATCGGTTTTTTTTAAATTAGGCTTTGTATTTATCTACATGTACATCTAAACACCTAAATCACTTGATTTCAAATTGTGTATTTCTAGCAGATATTCACCACTAAAATTTTTCAACAGACAATGCAAGGGGAATGGCAGCCACCAGAGACAAGCGAAATGCAACAACCCCCAAGAGATAATCCAGTTGTAGGACATGTTGTGCAAAGGCTTTTTGACATTGTCTATCCACCCACGGTAAATTAATCTCATAATATTTTATACATTTTCTTTGTATACATCATTACAGTGAAGTCCCAAAATGAGATACATCTTGGAATCAAGAGTTTGATGCATCTCAGGTAGAAACCCTTAAATCTGCTCTTTGCTAGACTATGCTCAAATGTAACGATCAACAACTGTTGTACCCAAATCTTAATTCCTGCTGCAAAATAACTAACACAACATTTGTCAGATTTTACTGCAAACATTTCATTTAAAAATCGCTAGTATCAAGATTATTCATTTTAATCTACTTTAAAACAAACTTATCTTGACTGAGTGTGTGGTAGATAGAAAAAACAAAGATGATATTTCAAACTATTCCTTTTCATTATTTTAACAATTAAAATATGTCAAATATGAAAAATTTGAGAATGATATCCATGTTTCTTGTTAAATGTATTACATTTTTTTTCTTGAAAGATTATTTTTGGTCCTACAATTTTGTGGTATAAAACTCTGATTTGCTCATAATTAAAAACGTGAAAAATAAAAAGAGGGAAGGTACAAATGCGAACCACCCAGAGCAAAAGTATATACATGTTGAACTGAATTAATTTGAGCTACAGCTCTTTTTATGTAAAAGTCAAGTTTCAGACCCAGTTTTTGTTTTTGCTTGCAAATTAATCTTATACCATTTTTCAACCATTTAAGCATAATGTCATGCTTCAAAATAGCCTTTTTTTGTATAAAGATTTTTAAAGACAACTAGTTATTAAAAATATTGCTTAGGTTTGCTGGCTTTAACTTTGTTTTTCTCAAAATTTTAGTGTGTCAGAGAGTGATTACCGGCAGGTTTTTAAATATTCATAAGTTTTTACACAATTGTGTTAGAGCTATGATTTTTTCACCATCTTAAAGGGCATAAAACCTTATTTCTTGTGATACTAAAAAGTCCAAATGTCAAAATTTGACATGTGTATACTTTGCTCAGAGTGCCTCACAAATGCAAGTTTATAATAGTAATTGAATATCAAAATTGTATGGGCGGTCTATTACTCAGTTTATTCTTTTAGAGCAGAATAAAAATCTTTATTGAATCTTTCTTGCTATTTGACACATGTGGCTGAAAACTAAAAATACTGAAAGCAGCTAATTGATAGGTGTAGTTTGTAGTATAGATCCTTGGATGTGGAAGAAACATACCAGTGTCTGTGTTTTAATATCTAAATTCTGTGAGCATCTTACACTACAGCTGTTGCCCTCAACAAATAATTGAGATTAAATATGGTTAATTAAAAAAAAAAAACCGTTTAAATGTTGTTTTACAACAAAAAGTATCATTACTTACAACTATTTGGAAGTCACAAAAGTGGGTTGTCTTTAATTCCTACTCACTATTTCTTTCAAGTTCATCCACTATGATATTAAATCACACCTATACCTTGAAGTTGTTTTAACAAAACCCAAGCAAGTTAATGTTTTCTTAATTCATTGACATTTTTTATAATTCTTAACCACCATTTTTATGCTTTTTCTTTTACAGCCTCCTCCTCCACCTCCAGAGTTTCCTCCCTTCCCTGTTCGAGCATGTATTCTTGGTAAAGTTTTCAGTGGCAAAAGCACCTGTGTGAAAAGGCTGGCTGAGGGTAAGCATAAGACAAAGATAATATTTTTAGATCAATTATGTCAAGTTTGATGCCACAAATAAAACTTTAGAAAAAAGTGGTTCTTTTTCAAAAATTTATATTTGTATTTCGACTCATAATATAGTTAATAATTATCTCTATTCAGCCTTTACTATTGCAAACCAAACAGAGCCACAGAGAGAGGTTTAATTTTGGCTTTATAGATGATTTAGAATGTTTAAAAAGTGACTTATAGTTTTAAAACAACAATGCCTCTTTTCAAGGTTTTCCTTTTGAAAATTTCTTAGTAGTTTTGCAGGAAATATTCAATTATCTTTGTACCTTGTCTCTGAAAATTATTTAATCTTAGAAATTGCAGTACTGAGTGTCCATGAGTGTTCAACAAGGCTATTTTTTTTACCCACAGAGGCAGATACTAAGCAGTGCTTTATGATAGCTTCTTCAAAAATTTTGTAGTTCTAGAAGTTGCGAGTATATATCAGTTCAATAAAAATGATTGAGGGTATTTAAAAAAAAAAAAAGGCTGATGAGATTTTAAAAAATCTATATTTCATTCACCACCCTTATAATGTCACCACAAATTAAGATGTTTACGGTTGTAGCAAAATAAAAAGCAGTATTGTCCATAGACTCAACAGTGATTATACTATTCTTTAATCTGGTACAGCAGTTTTGGCACCCATATGTATTGAAATAGAAACATAAAGGAACAGTACATATGAATGTACATATAATTCTTAAGATTTTATGAACAGATTTCCTGATAATATCTCTCTCAGTTTTGCTTGCTGTCCCTAGAATTCAGTTATTCTGAAGCTGTTTTTGCTGCAAATATCTTATTTTGGGGGTACACAAGAACATGTATTTTTATACATCACTGCTTGATCATGAAACCCTTTTTCATGCTAGCTGTTTTATCAAAATACCATATGTCAGAAAAAATCTGTTTCATGCATTTGAAGAAATCCAGGTTTGTAAGTAAAGTTTTAAAAAAAGGAACCCTGAGGTAAAATTATTGTAAATTTTCAATTTATCTTGATACAGCCTGTATGCATCATGACTGAATATAATACTCACCACTTACTTATTATGACAATCAATAGACTTAATTTAAAATTTTTGTGTCTGTTTCACAGATCATCGCCTGCAGGTTCTGGTGGCTGAGCAGCTAGTTCATGAAGCTGTTGAAGCCCATAAAGCTGGAGAGGTTGAAACAGCAGATGAGGTACAACTAACCTTTTGATTTTGCTGATCTTGAAGCTGAAAAAAATATTACTTTTAATTCCACTTTCCTTTCATTGTCTATTTTTGTTTGTTTGATCAGTATTTTTTAAGGATAATTTTCCATGTATTGTAAAAAATTAAATGTGTCGAGAACAGTCTGAATGAGTCTGAAGTCACAATTTGAAATTTGGGCTATTGAAACAGATTGGCACTTTTTTTTGCCATACTTGCATTGATTAAAACTGGATGAGAGCTATGTTGATTTTGAGCCAAAATATGGGATTTTTAAATTTTACTTTAACTCATTCTACCCTGGTCTAGCATGCCGATTAACTAGGTTACGGACTGGCTGCCCAGCACCGAGCCTTACCACTGGACCAGCTATTTTTAGCTGTGTTCGTGGTTATTATTGTTTTGGTTTTGGGCCGTAGATTATTATAAAAGTTATTTTTTTCTTGATTTTCAGGAAGTTTTTAATAAAGTTTAATGAAGTCATGCATAGGTACTTTTAATACACTAGAGCTCATTTGTAGAAAATACTTTAAAAATAAAGGTAATGTAAGTGAGCCATCGATTACAGCAGCTAAAACGGGTAAAAAAACGAAGTATTCAACAAAATTCTGATGTCACCGCTAGAACTGTAAACTAACGCTATTGTAGAAAGTCATGTGATGAAGATCCTTTCATTTCTTCACTCTATAGAAGAGCTATTTGTAATGAAAAAACGATAACGTTGTAAACGTACATAGCCGAGTATAGCCGTGCTTGGTCCACAGCACTGAACTATGCTGTACGAGATGACTCGTGCTTGGTCCACAAAATTAGGTCAAGCTGTCCGAGCTATCTCGTACATAGGGCACAATGAGTTAAAGCTATCAAAGAAATAACAAAAATTAAGGTTTCTTCTCCAAAAGTGTTACCCAAGACATCTAACTCATTAAGGTTAGTCTCAGAACATTTCATCCAAACAAACCTGTAGCTTATATCTGTCATTCAAAAATATATAGCTATGTCTTGTGGTTAGTTTAATAAAATGTGTATCTGGTACATTGATTCACTTAAATACTTTCTTCTTTGTGTGTGGATGGAGAAAACATCATAAGACTTAATAAATGATATGCTGAGTACCTCAAATCTTTAAAATGCATGTGAAAATTTCTTTGGAATAATAATCTTTTTGGAACTAACTATTTCCTAATTTTCATGTGATTTTCATTATCATATAATATAGTTTTTCAAAATTGTTAAATGTGCATAATTAAATAATTTTTAAATTTTTAAGAACTGTTGGGCTTTCCTTGAATTAAAAAAAAAGCTTAAATATGAGAGATTGGGCCAGCAGAAGTGCAAGCAACAATAAAAGTTTAACAATTTATTTTCTAGTTTGGGCCAACAAACTTTTTCTGCTTCCACGAATCCACTAATATCAAATGAGTAGCTAAACCTCTTAAAACTAATTGAAAATAAAGGTGGCTAGGAAAGAAAAAGCAATCTAGCTTGCAGTTCCATATGCCAGGAAACTATCAGAAAGCTACCTTATGTCGTATCTGCAATGCACATTTTCTTTAACTTACTTGCGGCGGATCCCGTAGGGGTGACAGGAAAGGCTTTTTGTTAGCTGAGGCGGATCCCATGACACCCACGGGATCAACTTTAACCTCTTGTAACTCCCATGCTTTCCTCGCTAAAGCCACGGGAAACGCCTGTTACTATTGTACAGCCATTTCCCTAGACTCAAGGGAAGTTTCGTACCATTCGGACATGGCATTTTTTGTTGATGACTGAAAAGGGACACTACCCTCAGATAGGTCTGAAATGAAACTAGATCTAAGAATCACTGCTTCTAACAAGCAAAAGAAACAAGCAAGAACGAACATTTTTGATGTTTAAGGTAAATTAAAGTTTTCTTCTTCTTCTCACAAATCAATAAAATCAACAGAAAGGACATTTTTTTTTTAGGGGGGGGGGAGGGATTTAATTTCAGCTTACATCAAAATTTCCAAATTTTTTTGAAAAACCAAAATGTGTGCTGTTTCACAAAATTTACATAAAAATAACATTTTAGATATGTCTTAATGGTTTATTTTCATCCAACAAGTTTGTTTTTGTCTTGAATCAGTCCAGATTTTATTAATATAGCTGAAATACTTTTTTTTTTTTTTTTAAATTTTTGGAAAATACCCCAAAAATCTCAGCCACGAGCGCTCAAATAATTTCCAAACCCTCAGCCGCAAGTGAGTTAAAATAAAAAAAAAACTAACCCTTGTGGCACTGGGTGAATATTATTAGTCTTCTTTTCTAGTTTCTAAAGGTTACTCTTTTTTAACCTAAAATTAACCCTTTTTCCCAAATTATTTTTTTTTAATTGTCCTGCACTCTCACTTTTGCTGTGATTTGGCATGTGTGCTGCACACTGTACTGATTTAGGCCACCCAGGCTGATTTTGATACAGCAGAAGATAATATTGAGTCATCCTCTGGTCAGGAAGGAGAAGCACCTGCCTTGGATGCCACAGCTGATGAGCAAGCTGATGGGAGTGTTGGAGGCGAAGTTGGTAAGCAATGTAAATATTGCCTTAAACTGAAACATTTCATGGCATAAATTATTATGCAAATACTTATTCAAGACGTATGTACAATTATCTTGTATATTCATCTGTTTTTGTTAGAGTCCTATTTGGTGGTGATATTCCATATGTCATTTCAAGGCTAGAGATGAAAGATAGAGTTGACACTATCTAAGTGAAAGCGGCTTAAATTGATTTTCATGCAAATCAATCTTTTTTTCTTGGAACAACCTTTTTGAGTACTGATTGTAAAGTATTGTCACATTACTCAATTTTAATCTAAGTCAGTCTTTTACATTTTGGCGCCTTTCATTAAAGAGTGCTTTTCCTAGTCTTGAAAAAACGTTAGTTCCACTTTCGCTAACCGATTTGCACGTGAGTAATGTGTTTACAATTCCCAATAGTTTAAGGACAGGGCTGCAGTGGAGGGTTATCTTTTGTGTGTGTGTGTGTGTGTGTGAGGGAGAGGGGAAGGGCTTAGCCTAGTCTAGAGGTAGGCCTTGTTCTAGATCCATTCACATTTATTTCATCAGCATCACCCACTGCGTTGGCCTGTGCCTATTGTTTTGGCTGGCTTTGTTTTAAATTCAAAGTGTTCTCTCTCTCTCTTTCTCTCTCTCTCTCTCTCTCTCTAGAAACCGGAGTTGTGTCATCCTCCCTCTTTTCTTTTCTTTCTTTTTATTAATGGCTTCAGTTGCTTCAATCAGGGGAGCTAATTAAATAATCACAGAACTTGATATTTATGTAAGTCGATCTTTTTAGCTATGTCCCCAGAACATCAACTCATGCAGTGTTGACTCTGTTTCATTTTATCCATTTTGCTTTATTTCTGAGGACCAACAGTCTTTGTGTTGTGCTGTGTCAATGAAAAAGTAATGAAGAATTTATCTTTTTTATCTCTGTCCCTCTCTCCATTCTTCCCACTGTCTCTCTGTCTCTCTCTCATTCTGTGTACTCTGTACCTCTGCCTATTTTTCTTTTTTCCTGTCTGTCTGTCTGTCTGTCTGTCTGTCTGTCTGTTTCTTTCTCTCTGTCTATCTCTTATTTTTTTTCTCTCTTTGGTACTTTTTGTATTGCTATTCCTGTTTTTTATCATACTGATGAATCTATTTTTATTGTAAAGCCTAAAGGCTTTGATGTGAATTTGCTATTGCTTTAATTTCTAGCTGGAAACTGTTTTGTTCTTCTTTGCTTCATATCATTATTCATTTATCATTGTATCCAGTGGATCGAAGATTTATGTGTCCTTAGTTGTTATCTTGCCCATTTATAATTGTGTCTTTTACAAAAATATTAGAGTAATACTATCTTTGTTTATATATGTGTACCATAATAACAGACACCGAAAAGATTGAATCAATTTTGTTTGGATGTGTCTCTTAAAAGCTTAAAATGTTATTAGATATATTACCATTATTTTATTGCTATATGTACAGTAATCAATCTTTCATGATGGTTGTGTCTTTTGTGCTATTTAATCTAGCTCCCCAAGAAGAAACTGCTGCAGAGCTCACTCCGGTTGACCAGCCCCCTCCTGGTGAGTTTATTTACCTTCTAGCTTTCTCACTATAATTGAGGCTTGGAACTTTTCTTTTTCAATAAGGATATTTATAGTATCATGTCAGGAGCATCAACATCCTTGATAAATTTTTCTGTGCCACTTTTTAAAAGTTTAATTGCCTTGAAATAGAGATTGTGCTGCACGCAGCATGGTACCATGGATATCTTGGAGGCTGAGTCAGGTCCATTACTATGACCAGGTCACAAACTTGGGTCACTGACCCTGAAATGCAGGTAGCAGAGGCCCAGCTGAAGTGTTGCTTTTTTTTTTTTATAATTAGCAATTATTGTTTTTGTGACTTTGTTACAATAAGGTTTAATGTGGTAACCACACAAAACTCAACATATCTTTAGATTTAGAAAAATTCAAACACAGTAAATATGTTACCTCCAAAGTAGGGTGAATTAAAACAGGCTCTGCATAAATTTTTGAAAAAGAGAAGCAAGTAAATTCGATCAGTAATCATATCTGTGCTAAGTAATAGATGGCTTTGTCTATTCTCATAATAACTCAAAATATGCTACTTAATCACTTAATCACTCTAAAAAAAACTTGATACCATGACAACTGAAATAAACCTTGTGTAAAGCAAATCAATCAACTCACTTTTCTCGGGAGATTGTTTTAAAAACTTTGGTTTGGAATTTTACAAATTTTTAAATATTAGCCTTATTCTGAGTGTTAGTTAATTTTACTTCACAGTAGTTTTTAGTGTTATAAAGCAAGATACTTTTCTGAATTCCCCAATGGTATAATGAGTTTTGTGAGGACATGAGAGAGTGCAAACAGATTTTTTTTTCTCCCTCTTAGTTGATTGCTTGGTTAAGAAAAATAAATTTAAAAAATTGATTGCAAATTCTTTTTGTCTGCTGTGGCCTCAAGACTTGCTCTACCATAGCCAATTAAAAGGCTGTAAGGTAGAATTTTCATGGTTTTATTATTATTTTTTTTTTTTTTTTATTTTAGGAAAATTTACTTTATAACTAATCTATATAACTTTATAGAATTGAAAAAAAACAACAAAATGGTTATGATCTATGTGCCATTGAATTAAAATCAAAACAAAAAACAGTATCATGCAATAGCCAATTAAACTTCAGTATGATCTGGATGGAACCATATGAAATGCAGTATCATACAGATGGGCAAGTGATCCCAACATGTAAGCTGCATTCCGCATCTGGCAGATGCTCTAACTAATAGTCGACCACATCTGACCAAGGGGTATGACATTTGCCTCTTTGATCTTTGTATATAACCAGTCACACCTCAGTGCAATCGCAGACTAGAAACTTTTAAATCGTCTACCTGATGATAGCCTCATGGGATCATCCAAAAACATATGTTAGTAGCCTAATTTTTTTTTATTTACAAGCTCCTAATAAAAGAGGGGTGAGCAAAAATATTGGACCATTTTTCAGGGGGCCATAATATGTATATGAATATAAACATTAGAGATCAAATGTTTCATTTAAGAGCTCCAACTACTATGAGTGTTAAATTACTTTTTTGCTGATTATGTTAAATGATAAGAAAATGTATTTTAATTATGAAAATGGGAGATGAAAATTTTGGAAAAGATAAAAAAAAAGGGGGGATACCTTTGTAAATTGTAAAATGTCCATGAAACACCTAACATGTAGAATCTATTGTGTATATGAGAGTCTCTTGACCTGACCATGTTCTAAACAATTAATGTTCCAAATCTTTCTTTTACATTTCAATAGTAAAGATCATTAAATAGTGTGAATTTTTTTTTTTTTAAAGAAAAACCCTGGATTTTCATTCCTTTAATGGTAAAAAGCATACAGAATTTACAGGTTTAAAAATGAAAAAAAATATAAATATATAAGTAATTCATATCATGAACATAAAGACTTTATACAATTCAAGAATTTAAATTTGATGTAAAGACATTTAAAAAAAATTGCTGTTGGCGTTATAATTATTATACCAGTGATATGAAAAGAGAGTAGCACTGGATAGTCAGCCGTCAACAATAATTGATGACGATGAACATTATGATTGCAGAGGATGGTTATGACAGTTTTGTCAATAATAGAGTGAATTCTTTTTTCTTAATTTATTTTTATATGTTTGTGAGAGAGTGTGTGTGTGTGTTACAGGAGCGCAAATATAATAGTTGTGAAGTAGACAGTAAAATCCTGGTGCTTTTTAAACCTGCGGCTACGCTTAATGTGAAGTTAGGGAATGCCATTTTTGTTTTTTTTTCACTCTACAAGTATTATGAAAGATCTCGGGATATTTTCAACATGTTTATGAAATAAAATTCGCTCATTAAAAAAATTGTAAGCCTATATGAAAACGAGTTATGCTTGTAATCAGCAACAGAAAAGTGCAAGACTAAAAGATTGAAGAATTAAAGATCGCAGAAGTTATTTTATAGACCTACAAAAGTCATTTAAGTCTGATTACATTAAGTACTTCACATGTTTGTGCAATCTTCACCAATTTACCGATCAGCTCTTTAGGAGGCTATGAGATCATTAACATACCAAGTCACCCAGTCTTCACATGGGTGTGGAATGTGCTGCTAGATTTCTGGGAGTGTTTGGATACTGTGTTTCTTTTGGTTACTGGTGGCTGAAAGTCGACAGCTTATGCCATTTGAAAGATAGCATCGTATTTATTATGTAACCCACAAATAGTCAAACACTGTTGATTTTCATAAGCATTGCAATTTCATTGGTCAATGCCCACATATCAAAGATGCTTATTAGACCTGACATTTTTTAGCATTAGAGCGTAAAGCAATTTTTCATGATTGCCATAAAAGCTGAATGACACATAGGTGTGATGATACTGCTCTTTAATTCACTACAACAGTACTGTTTCACTAAGAACAATAGCTAAGGGTAATGCATTCCGCATATCTTGATGTTCTGTTGATCTTATTATTGTATATATGCAGTTTACAAAAATAGACAACAAATGAAAAACTCATTAAGAAGGAAAAGGGAAATGAGATAAAGCTTTGATTATTTTTCTTTAGGAATGCAGAGTTTTAATGCAGAATTAATACGAACACGTTACCATGAAATATATCTAAGACAAATATGCACAATCAGCAGTGAATTTATGTTTTTTACTGGTTGAGATCCTAAAAAAAAAAATGGTTTGCTTTTGCATTGCCTGAGATATTGGAGCAAATTAGTCTTTCCTCATAAACTGATAAGGCAGTGATAAGAGGCAGCCATGCCTGTTTTACCCAGAGATCATTCGTCTAGCTAAAGTAGTGTTAGGGACGCAAAAATTTTATTCTATGTGCTGAGCTCAGCAAATGGGTAAAAAAAAGGGTGATCAAGGCAGTTAAAAGTGATTTTTTGTGGCGAGCAAAACCCTTTGAGAAGGGGATGTACCAGAATGTAAAGCTTTTGATATTTTGTATTCAGAGTGAAAAAGAGAAATCACCAACTTAAGTTAATAGTGAAAAAAAAGTAAATAAAAACAGTATTACATTAAAATGTTTTGCCTTGATTGGCTTCATCAGTTTGTAATGTTGTCAAGATCCTTTAATTAATAATTTTGTTTCCAAGAGTGCTGTGCCTGAATTTTCCGGTATTTTGTATTGAAAAGTAGACTAAAAATGATAAGTTAAGGAGCAATTAAGTCAATGCAAACGATTCAAATACATAAAAATAAAATTAATTTTAGGTGGTTTCCTGTATTAACTTCACAGAGACAGTGGATATAAAGCTTTTTGAAGAGCCTCTTGAATGTGATTTGGCTCTATGTGATCTTTTCTAAAAAATTGTTGCAGGATTAGAATAAAAATAAATGTATAAGAAAATGCTCAATATTTGTGTGCAGTGAAAGTTTTAACTTTTGAAGTTTTCTTGCAGTATACTGAAAACAGCAGTATCCTGAATATGTAATTCAAAGTATTCTCCCTACTTACAATTTGTGCGGGTTGAAAAAGCGACTTGTATTCATACTGAAGAAACTTCTTTTTCACAACTATCTTTTTTTTACAGAAAGGTGTCATCATTTATTTCTTAAAAAATCAATTGAGAGCAGTTAAATAATCATTGAGAATTATTAAATTGTCGTTCTTTTTTTTTTTTTTTGGATTCTTTATATTAGACCTGATTGAGTATTGAAGTCCACTTACAATTGTCTGCATGTAGTTTCGTTTTGTTTACATAAAGTAAATAATCTTTATGTTTCAATTGTTTGTGGAGTTCTACAAGTGCTTTCTTGCAGATGCAGAGATGAGGTCTATTTTATGGTTGCTCTAGTGATAGATTCGAATTTTTTTTGTGTCCTGTAAAAAGCCTGTAAAAAAAATTTATCAAAATTGATCAGGATAGTGGTCAATTTCCAACCAGTCCTAATATAAAATATGCACAGAAAGACCACTATCCAGTCATATAATTGAAAGCTGTTGGTGCCTTTTTGGACACATATTTAGTAGGGACATAGAGATTCCAGCCAACAAAGCTATGCAAGCATATTTTAAACATGTGACCCATAGATTCAGAAAGGTGCCTTTAATAACACTGCATATAACAATCAGCAAAGAACTCACGAGGCCTTTCTACACATGAAATTAAGACAGCTGAGGACTTAAACAACCTTAGAGCATTTGCACAGGACAGGGACTACATGAGAAGGAAAATCCTGGTATTTGCTCAGGCATCAAGTTTTGAGGAATTCAAAGTGAGGAGAAGCTAAGTAGTAGTATGTAAATGTGTCAGTAATGATATATTTTGAATGTTTAATTATTAATGTGTGTTGTTACCCGCTTATTATTATATTTCATCTGTAAGCAGAAACTGCGGCAGCTCTAGAGCCTCCTGGTACAGCCAGCAGTGGCAAACAGCAGTCTGATCTCTCCAGGTCCACTAGTAACATGAGAAGGGCTAAGGACAAAGGTCCAATTGTGAGTCTTTTGTTTGCATTAAAACATTCATTATTGTAGCCCTTTTTAAACTGTTTAATCCATTTTTTTTTTTAATGATAAAAATATTTCTCTATTTCCACCGTTAATTTTGTATTCATCATTATCAGCAGGATCACCATCGTTTTTGTCGCTACAAAAAACGTCATTATCATCATCATTTTGCTTATTGTAGTTATGATTATCACTATCATCATGTATTTCATCTTCACCATCTGTGATAAATTTTCGTGAATTGAGTGTAGATCTAGGCTTGGAACAGCTGATCTTTCCATATAGCCTTGTTTGCTTATACTATTCAGTCAAATTCTATTGTGGCCACAGCTAGGTCTAATTTAGTTTTACAGTGCTGTTATTATTTTAAGCTTTGTATACCTATTTTTGATCTAGGGACGTCTAGGACGTTTTTGTAAGTGCAAAAATATATCAGCAAATCAGATAGAGAAGCAATAAACGTGATTCTATCCAAAAAAAATTTTTTAAAGCACAGTTTTAAAGACGTTTATCTAGAATTTTAAATCTCACAGTGAAGTTTGAAAGACAGATACCACAGTGTGTCTTTAAAATCTTGATTTTAACTTTAACAGCCTACAAGTCGAGCAAGGAATGGAGCTAAAGCAATTAAGTTTTTGAAGAAAGGTCGGCCTGTTGATGATCAAATAGTTGTTGACATCATTGTTGATGCTATCAGGTAGGATTGTTTGTTAATTTTGCATATTAAGTATATGTGTGGCTGCACAGGAAAACCCTTCACATGGGTCTAGCCAAAAACATTGAGATAGACACAGTTTTGGATTTTCCAAACATTACTGAGCATTTTACTCTTTATTTGAAGGCTCTATCTTATTTAGTTAAAAAATTATGTTGTTTTAAAGTCGCCAGTTGAGGAAACATAGTTTTGAGAAAATGGCTTTTAAAGTTTTATGTAGTTTTCAGCTGATAAAATAGATTGTCAAATTGGTTTTAACGACACATGGCACACATACATCTCACCATTGTTCAATCTAATCCACAAATGAGAATCTTAACAAATATTTTTTGGGGAAAAATGAACATTTAATTAACAAATTCAACATATTGGGCCCATCCTATGATTGCTCATATTAAAATTCTGAATTCTTTTTCTCTGTGGCCTCAAGACTTACTATATCACTAAAAACAATAACTTAGGGTAATGATTTCGACTGATCTTGATGTTCTATCTTTCTGTTATCAATTATAAACAGTTAAGAAAAGTAAACAACAAATGAAAGAGGTAAAAATGAGATAAAGTGTATTCTCTTTATATTGAGGAGTTTTTACAAAATATCAGTATAAAAGCTATTCTATAAAAAAAATATCTGAAGCAAAAATATGCACCAGTAGCTGTGAATTTATTTTTTCTATGATTTAATTCCTGTAAAAATTGATGGTTTGCGCGCCTTGAGATGTATGTGGCAGGCCGCAACTTAATCTCTGTCCAGGCACTGATAAGGCAATGATAAAGGCAGCCAAACTTGCTTTGCCCAGAAATGGTGTGCCTAAGTAAAGAAGCGCTAAGGGTAAAAATTTTAGGCTGTGCGTTGTCACCATCCCTAATTGGAAATAACCTCAAACTTGTATGCTCAGCAAGCACAGAGAATGCTTACTGAGATCCACATGATGTTCAGTAGTTTTGCTTGGCTACGGTCTTAGGCCCAAATGAATTTTTTCCCATTAGTTAATGTCGTAAGTCGAAGAAAAACTTGTGGCTATTTAAGCCCTGTGGAAAACAGACACATTCAATGGACTTGGTTTAAGTTCCTGTTTTCCACTATTGTATATCTTTCACTTGTAACGTATTTCTAATGGAGTCTGAGCATTTGTTTGTGGCCAAAATGTCCTAGTTATACCGTGTCCCCTGTAGTAAAGGACTTAAGAAATATCTACGAACTAGTTTGTTTAGAGATATATAAATATTTTTCCTGTAAATAGAATCTTTAGTCATTTCAAGTAATCCAGTTTGTTAAGAGACATATGAATCTTTCTAATGTAAATAGAATCTTTAGGCATATAACCCAGTTTGTTTCTTCAGACACTGGTATGGTATCTTCTTTGATTTACGACTTGATTTATAGTTCATGTATTCAATTCATATCAAGTTCTTTTACCTTGTGAGTATTGTTAGTCAGTTGTGAATAAATCTACTGAATTTTGTCTCTAATTTGTGTGGGACATTTATCTTATGCTTTCCTGAATGCATCGATTCCTGCCAGTACAAATAGAAAGTCCTCCTTTGTGATATAATGCGAGTGGAACGATAGAGATTAATGACAATAAATGGACCTTCTTGTGTTGTTTTGTTTTTGTAATAAATACCTATAACTAATTTATTTTACACATGAAGATTATTAATTTATTTAAGATATTTTTTAAAAATGCTTCTGAAAGTGTTATCACTGAGCAAAAAAGAATGTGGCTTCTTTTGTGTATAAAAATCAATGTAATTGAGTGAAAAGTTAGAGCAACTATAGATCAAACAAAGTTTGATGATGAGCAAGCTAAATACTTTACTCTGCATAAAGGCCCACTATAATATAAGTCTTGATCGCTTTTTACTTACTTATTCTCTGAAATAATGCTTGCCTGTGTTATTGTAAATTTAACTCTAATGTTGGTATTGTCATGAAACTAGTCCAAATAAGTCACAAGTTGCATTGTACACATTTTAATTCATTAAATTATAATACAACTCCTTACTGCTCAGCTTTGAAATGATGAAAGCTGTATAATGATGTATATTGATTCTGTGCCAGTATATAAGTGCTAAAACTGAATTAATTACGAAAATCAAAGAAAGCAAAATATACTGAAGACTGTTGGTTATGACATCCACTAATTCCAACTCAAGGCGGATGAGGGAGTTTTTGCTTGAAAAATTTATAATATTTGAAAATCCAGTGTCATCATTCTTTATGTGGAACAGCTGAAAATGCTTGTTTGATGAAAATTTTTAAATATTTTCTTCAATGCTTTTACATATATAGTATTTCTGTTCTTTTTATATTCTCTGTTATTAAATAGCTGTATTCAGGGTAAAATGTTAGAATTTTAAAATAAAAATTTTTTTTCCCATTTTTAAATTATATATTGTTAGGCAAATTCCTGAAGGCACTGGATGGATTCTGGATGGATACCCACAAAACTACAATCAGGCAAAGATGTTGGAGAAAGCTCTCTCAGGCTATGATCCCAATGCCCCTTCTACAGCTAAGAGGGAGCCAAAGGCCAAGCAACGTAAATCTAGCCTGGTCCCTGATCCTAGACCTCCTCCACCACCTCCAGAGCCACCAAGTGGCATTGATGTGGTTATTCTCTTTGATGTGCGAGATGAGTTGTCCTTAAAAAGAGCAGCTGGAAGAACAGGTCAGTTTTGATGGTCATTGGTCAGTGCTGTTGGACTAATTTTTTAAAAATAAAAACATTGTTCAATACGATAGAATTCATTTTCCTGCATAAAAAGCACAACCAAGTAAAAGGTAATCTTGCCTGTATCCTGCCAAGATTGCCTACTATTTTACTATCATAATGAATTATATGTTCTTTTTGAATCTCTGGACATATCCTGGTCTGAAAACAAATTGAATTATCTCAAAAGGAAGAGGGAGAGATTGCTCATATTTCATAATTAATTAAATAAATGTTATTTAATTACATCAGTCTTTGAAAATTATGTTTCAGGCTTGGAACAGTTGAACTATTTTAAAAGACTTTAGTTGATATCTTTATACAACTGTATGACTGGCTTGGTACTGTGTTGTTTACTTCTTGCTTTCTCTTTCCTTTGTTTCCAAAAGAGCAAATTCAAGCTGAGAAAACATTCCATGAAGAATTCAACCCTCCACCTGAAGGAAGTGCCACAGGTGTTGGCAAAATTGAGAAGGTCCAACCTGTGTCAGACCCTGCATATGACCAGGAGCAGATTCAAACCAGGTTCTTTCACAATATTCAATTTCCTGCTTATCATTATTGGCATAGAGTACTACTTTGCAAGAGAAAATAGAGAATATCAAAAACAAAACAGTGTTCTTCAGTTTGCCTGAGAAAACTATGTTTCTGATTAATATTACATTTTTTTTTCAAATGTTGGTGGACTTCCTTGTAACCATTTTGTACTTTTCTGTATCTGATTGATATTTTTGATAAATCAAATGCAGACAGCTTTCATTGATAGTCCATAAAATCAAATTGAAAAACATTATTACTCTAGAAAAATTGATTATTAAAAGATAACTATGATTAATCAGTTTTGACTGATAATTTTGATGAGACAATTTAAAAAAAATTTTTTCATAAAGTTTTTAAACAATGATAGCCCATAAAATACAATTGAAAAACATTAATAATATAGAGCAATTGATGATTTTAAGATAACCATCATTAATCAGTTTTGAGTATTAATTTTAGTAAGATATTTTTTTTTAAGTTTTCTTTTTAGAGTTTTTAATATCAAAAGGTTTTGAGAAAATAAGTTAAAAAATATATATATGCCTGTCTTCACTAAATTCAAAACATTTACTATTAAGCTCAAGTATATAAATTACTCATCTTCCAGCATCTGAAGCACTGAGCTATAAAATCAGCTGTATCCAAAGACTGCTCTTAGATTTATTTAAATTGGCATGAACTTCTCATTTTTCAAAGGTTTGAAGTTGTAAAATTGAACAAGATCATCATTTTATTTCAAGGCCTTAGTTATGTATGAACTGCATCTATCACCAGAGGGTCCCATCACAATCTAAATACTTTTCTCTTAAACAGTTTTTTGACATAATGTATCCGATTTTGTATCTCACCCTTTTGTTGTTGTTTTTTTTCTTTCTCTCTGTCATGTTTGGAAGCCTTCTTGATTTTTGTATTTTTCTTTATGCATCATAGACATTTTTATAAAAATTAATGTAACAGTTTTATCTTGTTTAATAATGGAAGCTTCAAACTGAATATTATTTTTCACTTCTTTCCCTCACTTTGATAATGCAGGATCACTGGTTTCCATGATCAGTGGCCAAAGCTTGAAAAATGGTTTTTGAAATTTGGGACTCTGAAGACCGTGGATGCTAGTTTGGAAAAAGAGTCCGTCTACTTGGAAACTGAGAAAATTTTAGAGGATACACTTGCCAGGGTAACTTGGAGCTCTGTTTCTTTGCTAAAGATTTTTTTTTTTTTTTACCTAGAGAGAAGAAAGGGTCTTTTGTGACAAAAACGTTCCATCTATGAATTGTAAGGTCAGCCAGAACCTAAGGCAGTTTTACAGGAACACTAATGACAAGATTATGGCTCAGGAAAAAATGTGCATAAGTTTTACTTTAAGGAGAAATAAAGTTGCATAGTGAAATTTCATTTTTTTTTTTATTTTAAGATTTGTTGAAACATACAGATGTTTTTTACCCAAACAAAACAAATTTGTCTGTGCTTCAACAGCTTTGATTTTAATTGTTAACAATTGCCATTCCTACCATAACAAAATTTTAAAGTGCTTGATAGGTAAGAAAAAAATAATTTAAGACTTAACTTTTTTATCAAATAAAAAAGTTCAACTCCGTCTGCTATGTCCTGTAAAATTAAATTGTGGCATTCACAAAATATAAAGTATTTGGAAAGGTTTCATTTTCCTGCTTAGTGTTAAAAAAAAACATGGCAAGGATTTAAATGAATCTTTTAAAAGTAGGCCGATACTGCAAATCGTAAAGGAGCAGATTATATACTCTGGTAGCAGTTTGCTGCATTCTTCTAAAGTTTAGAAGTGTTAATAATTTTTCAAGTCATTTTTTGTTTTTTGACTATCAGATTTATGTACAGAAAATTTCAATCATTGATTCCTTTTCCACATTCTGTGGCATTATGTGTATGCAAGGAAATTGCTAGCATGGAAAGTAGTGAAAAATACCATTATGTTTCTTGAGTGACTAAAATATTTTCATTAGACATGTAGGGTCTACACATATTCCTTCTATCCAAAGTTGGCTATAATAAAGAACTAACTCCATCTCAAATTTTATGTCAATCTATGAAGAAAATAGAAAAAAGTAGTAAAGCAGACAGCAAGCATAAATAAATTAAGTATTAATTTAAAAATATTGCGCAGCTAAATAGATATGAAATATCAATAATTTACACCTCAAACTATGTTTGCTTTCTATCAAACAATTCAATGACAAAATAAAAAATAAAATGGTTCAATAATCCAGTGAATCTTGGATTTAACAAGATACTTAGATCTGGCTTTGTGTTCTTGATGAATACGCCCTTAAGTTGCATTTATGTTTTAATTCTTTTTTTTAATGAATCAAGTTTTATTTTTATAGATATGTAATTAGTCTCATAAATAGCCTTAAAAACTATATTTTGCCCACTAAACATACAGTTTGTGATTTGCGAATTATTGGGAATGATTTTGAGGCAGTTTAATGTATAAGCATAAACTGCCTTGCTTTTTATTTACTTCATGTGGCTCATATGATTTATCCTTTAGATTCTAAGCAAAGGCCAGGAAGAACCAGTGCCACTTGATGCCGAGAAAGTTGAGGAAAAAGAGGTAAGGTATTAATATTTCTTATAATGTCAAGGCAAACAAAAAAAAATTAAATTATAGTCAGCAGTGAATGCCATTGGGCCAACACAACTCAGTTAACAATTTTTCTTCTTTTTACTTTCAATTACAATAAATATAAGTTTTTAAGGCAAACCTGCATGTGTAGCACTCAGATGAGGGTGAAATATATTCTAAAACTCAAAATAGTTTATTATGCAGCCATGTGCAATTTTACAAAAGATTGTTGATATTTATTTTTTAAAATGTATATGATCTGGAGAACATTTTTTTTGTGTAAATAGGGTCAAAGCTGCATTTTTTTTCAGAAAAGAGTAGTATTTGATTTTGTAAAAGTTGTGAAACAATTTGTATTAAAAAGTGGAATTGCATATATTTATTCTCTTGATAATGAAGATATTTAAAATACTTGTTATGGAATATGAAGCTCAAATTATTTCTCTGATTAAAATGGCAAGTATTCATATGTGTAAAGAATAAAACAGCCTTTCAGCTGCAACAAATAGTTAATCCAGAAAACATTCCAAAATGAGGCAAACAGTCATCCACTAATAGTGACAACTGCTGAGAGATTTTAAATTGTTCAAACTTTTACTCCTTTTCATGTAAAGTTAATGAAAACTTACAGCATAAAAAGTTTCACTTAAATTATTCACTAATTAAATTTTTTTTTAATTAAGAAAAAGGAAGTTCTATTTTTCCTCCAGATGTGTTTTTTCTTTACTCAATCAGAGATTTTACATATGATAACTTATTAAAATACCATGTTTTTCTGATCACACAGGCTCCAGGTGGACCACCTGAAGCTCCTCCTGAGACACCGAAAGAAGAGTCTGCGCCAGGTGGACCTGAAGTACGAGCTTCAAGACCTGGCTCAAAAACTGGTAGTAGAGCAGGTAAGTTGTATAATCAAATTTCAGCAAGAAAGATACTTTAGTAGAAGTTTTTTTCAAAATTACTAGATTCATGGGTCAAAACGAATATGTGACCTATCCATTCAAAATGAATTGTTTGTCTACAATTGCATAATAGAGGTATAAAGCCAAGCAGACAGCTAGGAATATAGAAAGAACAAAATTTTGTGATCTCTTTAGAATAACCCTGTGTAATTTTTTTTTTTCAATATTCAATTGTTTTTACAAACTAAGCTTTATATTTCCATGGATAATTTTGGACAAATGGGCAGGTCACATTTGACATGTAAATTATGCAAATATTGATTCATACAGAGTAAGCATATTTCATGTCAATATATCAGCTTCTAAAATTGTCCAGTTGGGATGAAATATCAGCTTTCCAAATTTAAAAAGCAATTTTAGAAGTTATTATGTTGCCAGATAGAAGAGAGGTAGCCAGATTAGAATTAGCGACTCATCATTCTTGTGGTTTTTTTTGTTTTTTTTTCTTTAATTGGTAGATCAAACAGATCTCTTTACTGCTTAACTGCGATTCAGTAGATTTATTGAAATTTTGAAATAATTTGTTTTTATCTTGAGTTTGAATGAAAGAAAGTGTTTTTTCATGGCAAGCTTTCATCCATCGCAATGTTTAGTTAGATTGTGGCTTTCCATTATCAGATGAGACCCTAGTTGAAAACTGCAAATTTCAATAACTTAATAGTCATGAAAATTTATTTAGCAAAAGAGGCAAGTTTATTAAAATAAGTCTGTCAGCTAAATTTCGTTTCCAAACCATTTTTCTGTATAGACCCCAAAAGTGCCAAAATGAGAAAAAAAATAGAATTAATCTGTCATTTTTGTATCTATGTTCAGAGTCAAATCAGTAAAAAAAAGCAATTTGGAATGAGAGGCTTGCTCTAATGAAAAGGAAAATTACCAAAGTTTATTATTTTGACAAACAAAAATCTAGAGCAAACTTAAAAATACAAGAGTTTTTTTTTTATTTTAAATTCATCTTGAGACCAATTTTTATAGTAGTTGCATAACACTTTCGAGAAAAAGAAAGTTCAATTTTCTTTTTTTCATATTTTACATGTTTTTTATCTTTGCATAGAATCAATTGATCTGTACCCATTATGTTTACATTACAAACTCACAGAATACAGTTTCAGAATGTTTAAATGATTTATAGTGTTCAAAATGTGACTTGCAACTCACTTTATGCCTATTGATATACGATAACACAAAAGTATGTAATAGTAAAGCTTAATTTTTCTCCTCTTCATAAATTCATCGCGTTTTTTTTTATTACATAAAATTGAAAAAAAAACAAAAAGACTTGACAGAACACGATGGTAAACAAATCTCAGAAATGGAAAAAGAGGCAGAAACTTTTTCAAAGGGGGAAGCAGAAGAAGCAGCTAGGCGTTTCTCAAGAATAGAATCTATCTGTGAGAAATATCTTACGTCATCTTACAGTCCTTGTGGAAGTCGGCGAGTTTCTCAAGAGCCTCAGACCTTACTGGTTGCACCTGAAAGTATAAAAGCAGATGTTGAATTCAATGTTGACATCAAGGTGGGCATGAAAGCCCCTGTTGTAGGAAAAGACAAACAAGGTCTGCCAGCAATTGTTTTTTTTTTTTTTTTTTTGTTCTAATTGATTTTTCAATTTAAAAAAAAAATTTTTCCTTATCCTCTGCAGGTTCATTCTCAAGTTTTTTGGGTTTTTTTAATCAACAGATTTACATTTTTATTTATGCAATTTTGTTTTTTTCATGCTTGTTTAAATGAGTTTTTGTTGTATTTTTATGTCACATATCCCATAAGTATCTATCTCTTTGAGGCAGAATTTCCCTAAATTTAAAAATATACTAGCAAGTTTAATATAATTTGATTTACTTAACTCTGCTATGGCGGCCTATTATTTAGGCTCAGCCAAGTCTAGAGGCTCTTCAAAAGATAAAGACAAAAAATCAAAGTCTCCAAAAGGCAAGAAATCTGAATCAGGCAGTGCTAAAGGCAAAGGCAGTAGAGGTAATTTTTTTTTCTATTATGGTTTATAAAAATGTATTTCTACTGTAACTTATTTTGGTGGCATTGCTAGTTCATTACTGAATATTTAATATTAGGAGACCTAAGATAGAGCTAATGTTCCATAGAAAATTAGAAAACTTCTACAGCCAATTAGCTTACTTGTCATATTTATATAAAATGTGAAGAAATTGACATATTCTGATTTTACCTTTGAAATGAATACATATAAATGTTACATTTTCTTTTCATTATGATATCAACTTTGAAAAATTATTCTGAGGTTGAATTTTTGAGTTGATTCGTATTTTCTAGACATGAGAGTTAAATATTTTTGTGTTGTTTTACATTCAGACGAAAAATACCAATGTTGCAGCTATTGAAAATGCCATCACAAAACCATTATCAGCCTGATATATTAAGTAGGTGTTAATCCCTTTTAAACAAAATATGAAGGCATACTGCTATTAAAAAAGCTTGTTATCTTCAAACAAAATTATTTAAATTAAATAGCTTTGTATACAATGAGAAACAGAATTCACATATGTACATGTGCATGTACTTTGGCTTTTTGTTGGAAGTGTGAAATATGATGTAATTTGAGTGCATAGACATAGATCAAATCAATTATTAATGAAATTATCTTTACAAAATTTAACTATGAAGAAGATATTGCCCTAAATTATAATCTTATGCTTTCGTTGTACAATTTTAAAACCATGTCAGCTTCTGGAACCATAAATATTTTCCTTTTTGGAAAATTGGTTTGAACTCATCTCTTTCTCTTTCTCATCCTATGTGCCTTTTCTAGGCTCATCACCTAAGTCTGCAGGTAGGAAAGGATCAAAGAAGAGCAAAACACCTGAACCAGAGCCTGAACCAGAGCCTGAACCAACAGGACCACCACCACCTAAACCTGGAGATGAGGACTGGGACTTTGTTGATTTGCCCCTCGATATGGTGAGATTTTGTTTTCCACTCACTGGTAAAGTGAAAAGAAGGACTAGAGAGTAACTTGGCAGCTGGCATGGTTGGAGGATTTAGCAAAATAGAAAAAGGAAGGGAGAAGATGTTGATATCAATGATGAAAGTGTTTTGCACAATGCAGATGATGCGCACACTATCACTCACAGTAAATGTGATTTGTAGAGTCCTGAATCATACAAAGAATAGGTTTGGGCATGTAATCATGTGTCTGTGTGTGTGTGTGTTGTAAGGTCCCAGGAATAAACAAATCATGTGAGTTTGTGATCAGCTAAATCTCATATTTTTTCACAGACCTTTTGATCTTATGATTAGAGTGAAAGAATCACGGGTTCAAATTTTACAAAATAAAAGTAGCTATATTTTTTCTATTTATAATGCTTTCTTCTTTTTTAACTGAAGAATTTTTAGCTCATTATTAACACAAAGAGTGATGTTTCTGGTATCTTTTTTTTAATCACATAATGTTGATGGGATAGTGAAGGAAGGGGGAAAGGGATTATATATGTTCTTTTTAACACCTCTTGTGAAGTAGGAGTAACTGAATTTCTTAGAAAGCTGAATTTTTAATTTTGGATCAACTCCCCTAGGGTAGCAAGATGTTTACAAATGTGAAAATAAATATGAAGCATAAACAGCTTATCTTCACTGAACAATACTGATAGATTTGTGTTTTTGTTTCATTAACCCAGCCTATTTTTTTCTTTATTCTATTTTGAAGAATTACCTAAAGCAGCAACTTTCTATTGAATGTGAATTAGACCCTATGTCATCCTTGGTCAAGTGACATATCAATGCCCCCAAAAAAATCTTCTATTTTTTTTTTGTGTTATTGTTCAATGAACAATACCTTTCTGTTGATTTGGATAAAAATGCTTCATGATGAATAAGAGCTTTAAGTCCTCTCACACAGGATCTGGCTAAAGTGCTAGTGTTGCACTGGGAGGAAATAGAAAAGGCATATATCAGCAATTGCAAATCTGTGTTTCGAAACATTCGTGGTGAAAGAGAGAACATCTATCGCTACCTCTTCCAAGTGCGGTAGGTTTTCAATCATCCTATAATAACAATCCTTAGCTGATTTTCATTCATTTTCAATACAACACCCTTTCTGAAAATGCGTTATTCTCCATCGTTTTTTGTCATCTATTAACAACAGAGTTCAGTTAAATTTTACGATTAAAGTTTTAAAAATGAGCAGCTTTTTATTGGTAAAAAAGATTTTTATTGTGTATACAGTGTGCAAGCTCTATGATCTTACCAACAAAATTGTAAATGTAATCTCTCTCTCTCTCTCTCTCTCTCTTGCTTTCTTTATTTTTTTTTGTGAATAATATTTTCGTCTTTTTTTATGTTGAACTATGAAATTTGACTGTTCATTTAACTGCTTTCTTCCTTTTGGCGTGTAATAATGCTTTCCTCTTAATTATTGATTCTGGATGCCTCTTTTATTGCCTGATGTCTTGCAAACAAAAGTTAAAAATAAAAATTGACTGATCAGCCTCATATCATGGTGTTTCAGAGTCAAATACAACATGTGGTCAATCATTTTCATTTGGATGTTTACTTCTTTGAACAGAACTAGGGATTTCATAGTTTGATTGGCAGCTCACAGAAGTTTACAAATTCAGCACATGAATGAAGTACCACATTTAGAGATACGAGTTATGGGGAAGGTAGAGGAAGTGTGTTAAATTATCACGATGTGCAGTCAATATTTGGCCAATTAAAGGATCATGCATGGAGTTGGAGGAAAGATATGGAGGGCCAGCAGCATCTAACATGTGAAGAATAACATTAACCTTTATCTGGAATATGTTCAAATGGTAATTAAGAACCCATTAACAATTAGATAAAAATGATATAGAAAAATAGGTCTTTCAGTTGCAGATATGGTTTTATGCAGTTTTAAATATGTTTTGTCTTAAATCATTTGTTTTTTGCATTTCTTTCGCTTTTCTTTCCTTTTTTGTTTTTTTATGAGCAGGAAAGACTTTTTACAATATCTTAGACGACCTGACTGTAAACAAGAATATGTTGATCAGTGGCAGAAGGTATTTTAGTGTTCTTTCTTTTTCTTCTGCTTATATTTTCAGCATATTTTCACCTACTGTATTTTTTAAAGATCATTATTCTGGAGCGTAAGTAAATAAAAATATTGAAGAAAAGTTTATTGTACAAAAACTTTTGTTATGTCATCTACATTAGTTAAAAGAAAATGTTTTACACTTCTGTAAATACTCTCTGTTTGGCATCAGAAGCAAAATGTAAAAGCCATCTCACAATGTCACAAATCTATAGATTTGCTTTACATAAATATTATATAAATTTTTCTTTTAAGAGACAATTATAATGAACTAAATAGTGTTGATTTTCCTCGACTAAGATTGACCATGAATGTAATGTAATTTGTACCCTTCAGGTTATTTCCCTGGTACTATCATTACTTCAACAGTAATACATCTTTTGAAAAAAATATGAGCTGTAAATGAGGAAATCAAGCAGAAGTTGTTTGCGTCATTAATATGCCAAGAATAAATTGCATAGTAAGATTTCCCTGAGAGGTTCAAAATGCTTTGCAGTAAAAAATTTGGACAATATTAAAATGTATATTTGAAATGCTACAAAACTAATCGTGAGTAAAAATAGATCAGGCCAAGACGTAATTACATTTTTACCATCAATAAAGAATTTCATAATTATTCACATCTTTTAGGATTCACAGCATCCTAATCCATAAATACAAAATCCTTGCACTCTTTTGAACTCAGAATATTCACCCATGAACATCATTTTGTCCAAAATTTTCAATATGGATGCATCTTATTTTGCCTGAAACTGTTCATATCATGATATATATGATGATAATAATAATGAGATGTACATATCAAGATACAAAACACACTCACTAACTGAGCAAATTAAATTATTGCTTGGGCTCAGCTGTGTTTGGTAAAGTTTTCTTTTATCTTCACTTTTTAAGTATATCTTTTCTTTTTTTTTTAAACTATCTTCCCTGGTCACTAAAATCTGCTAGGGTGCTTGTTTCTTTTTAATTTACTCTGACCAGATTTTACTGTGTGAAAAGAACTTAAGAGATGATTAGAGTAATCATATTTTGGATTGTAACCCACCATTAAATACTTTTATTGCAAAGATACTTCATTGCATCATTTATTTCTACCCAGGCTTACAATGCTGTATCTGATGACATGCGGGATGATGAAGAGACAAAGGCAGAACTCCACCAACAAGTGGATGATTTGAGGGAACGTTTGTGGAACATCTGTGATGACCGCAAAGAGCAGGCTGAGCATGAAAGGGAGGCCAACATGAATGATGGATGGCTGGAAGACAGACTAGGCATCTTGACCAACCATTATCTTACTGTGATGCAGGTAACCTGGGACATGAAAGGGAATTGTAGGAGAAAATCTAGAGAGAGAGTGGGTGAAAGTGGAATAGGATGAAGTGACCAAAAAGAAAGAGAGAGAGGAATCCTAGAGTTGCAGAAACAATTGTATTTATCTGTCTTCCTCTGTCTATCTATCTCTCTCTCTCTCTCTCTCTCTCTCTCTCTCTCTCTCTCTCTCTCTCTC
>BLXT01003724.1:759971-780374 GCA_019648995.1 Plakobranchus ocellatus
AGGCTGAGCATGAAAGGGAGGCCAACATGAATGATGGGTGGCTGGAAGACAGACTAGGCATCTTGACTAACCATTATCTTACTGTGATGCAGGTAACCTGGGACATGAAAGGGAATTGTAGGAGAAAATCTAGAGAGAGAGTGGGTGAAGGTGGAATAGGATGAAGTGACCAAAAAGAAAGAGAGAGAGAAATCCTAGAGTTGCAGAAACAATTGTATTTATCTGTCTTCCTCTGTCTATCTCTCTCTATATTTATATATATATATATATATACACACACACACATGCGCTTGCACACATATCTTTAATCATGTATTTCTAAATTTATTAGGTTGTTTTCACATTTTTTGCAAAGCTTGCAGCGGTTGTCAGGTTAATCAAAGCTGTATATATATGTGTTTGATATTCAATTCACAAAGACCGAAAAAATCTTTTAACATAAGATTGTTTGTCAGTGTCAACTTCTGTAAAATTAGTCAGATTTCAATGTTTTAAGACTAAATCTAGATTTGCATTTCAAGGCTAATTAATTTGATTTTGGATAATAATGTTCCAAATCATCAAATTCAGTTTAAAAAATAGAATTGGCACGTTTTCACTAATATTTGTTTCTAAATGAAAATTAAGGTGCCTTGTAATAAATCATGATAGGTTTTGATTGTTTCACAGTTCTTATATTAGACACGATCTACTATCGCCTTCCACACTTGATGCCTGAAAATGGAATGAAGGCTCATGGAGATACTGCATGGCAATAACTGTATAAATCTCCAACCCTCCCTCCCACTTCCCCTCCCTCCCCATTCTCTCTATCTATCTGTCCCTCACTTTGCATAAAATTGCTGTCATAATTGGTGTTTGCATGTTCAGGCTGAAGTAGATAGACTGCAGGATACAGTGCGACTGCTGAAGGACTATTATCGAGGCATGGATGGCCATGTTCCTGATGCTCTTAACCCAGACTATGACAGACTTCCTCTTGTTGAGGTAAATGAGATTTTGGGATGATTTTAGTTTAAACTCAGCAATGAATATATTGATGAGTGAAATTTCATCTTGTACATAAATTTATATGTAGCTTTGCTCTAGATCCAAGCCAAGATTTAACTTGCAAAAGCCTTTGGCTGTCAGTTATACTTATTATTTTTATATATTGTCACCAAGACCAACATGAAAATAAATTATCATGTAATTGTGATCATTCCACACAAAATGAGCCTATTGTTAGTAATTGCCAAACAGGGATAAAAAGCAAAATAACTGAACATGATTAAGAGTTTTTTGTGTGCTTTTTACATCACAAATTGCTAAACTTTTCAAATTTGAATTTTTTTTTTTATTGTCTCTTAGCTTATTTTGTTTATTTTGCATATATCTTTAATAACTGAAGGTTTACATTGAAATATTAACACTGCAAATGCTCTAACTTTAAACATATGCCACAAGCAAAATTTCATTTATATATTTTGAAGCACATTAATAGAACAATTTGCATTTTAAAGGGATTTTTCTGAGCTTTTTTAGCTTTGAAATAGTGCACAATAGCAATAAAGACTATTGAAAATTATTTCTATGATTTTTCTTGTAGTTGCCTGTAGAGAAGCCTGAGACTCCAGAGCACCCTGGAAGTGATGCAGCATTGTCTGGAGATGAAGATACCAAGTCTGATAGATCCCAATCCTCACGCTCAAAATCTCCTAAGGGTAAGCAATTGTGTGAAATTAATTTAATTTTCATCTGCATTGCATTATTTAGTTTGATACATAAGGTTCAGGTGTGCTTATAGAAAAGTTTGAAATTTGATCTGTGACATGATAAATTTGCTGTCTTCATTGGCATGTTAATATTGCAGAGGTTTTACATGTAGGCATCACCACTGGCAGGGGAAACGAAAAATTACCAACCCATAATCCATAGCTAGTTTTGTCTCCAAGATAATGTGTTGAAGCAAGTGAGTAGAGAAAGTCAAAGGTGAAGAAAGTCATGGCATGTTAAAAAAAGATATATTTGTTTATCTTCAATAAACATGTTTCAAGAATTGTCCAAACGAGTCACATGTCACAGCTTGAACATTTAAAATCATTTATTAAGCTTGAAACTCATTTCTGTGGATTTTGAAAAGTGGCCAAAATTTTAGTTTTACTGATTCTGTCCCAAAACATTGAATTTTAAATTTAGAAAAGAAGTTGTCTAACCTACAAGAGGAACAAGATAATTTTTGGGGGGGAAGTGTTAATTGTGAAATTTAATTTCTTTATATTTGTCTCAAGACACAAATTAAAAATTGCAAGCTGTGGAAGAAAAAAGTTCAGTATTTTTGAGGATTAAAATATGAAAAAAAAAAAATTACAAATGCCAAATTACTGATTAGAATTATAGTCAAGGAAAAAAGAAGAAAAAAAATCACTGAAAAAACAGGAACAATGTTTATACAACTTTATTTTGTCATGCATTTTTAAAAGTTGTTAAATTAATTAAAAATAAAGACAAAATCTTGTTGCCAGTAGTTCAATCATTCTCTTTTATTTAATCAAAATTGCTATTTTTTAATCACATAAAAGCTTATTATTATTTTTTGCTTTGTTTCAAAAAGGTGGGCGTCGTTCTAAATCACCAAAGGAGCGTGCAAAGTCACCCAAAGGCTCCAAATCGTCTAGGTCTGTATCGGGGAAGAAGAAAAAAGGTGGGAAAGAGACGCCTGTACCTGAGCCACCTCAGTCATCTGAAGGCATTGGTCGCAGGATCACGTAAGCTGAGATTCAGTCAGAAAATCTAAATTTAAGCTTTTATCATAAAATAAAGCATATTCTCATATTCAATTGAATTTTAAGCTTCTTTAGTCTTGATGGGCTGATAATGTGTGGAAAAGATTTCACACTGTAAAATCTACAAGCAACCATACATTTGACTTACCCCTCCATTGGTTTTTTTTTAACCAAACCATTTTTTCCTCTCCTGTGAATATTGTAATTTTAACTTACAGTCAGTGTAAAAGAAAACACACACATGCACATTTTTTTTTTTGCTTGCTATACTATGCATGTTTTGCATTGGAAGTTACAAATTTATTAACTTTCTTCTGTCAGGATTCCCTTAGTTCCTCGTCGCCCGCTATCCCCAGACGGTGATGTGAAAGTTGGAGCAACACCCAATAAAGATAAGAAAGACAAAAAAGCCACTGTAAAAAGAACCTCTGAAGAAATTCCTGGCGCAGAAAGTCCTGCCCCTCCTCAAGATTTGGATGAGAAGCTTATTTATGATGGCTACACTTTTGCAGTTAACGCTATCTCTGTCCTGGTGAGAGAGACAAGTTTGACCACAATATCTTTTTTTTTAACACTATATACATATCTTTACCAAATTCTTCGTTTTTATTCGCTTTATTCAGTTGAAAAAATCAACAGTCTGAACATAGCCCACTCAGAATTACAGGAAAAAATCATTAACATTTGGCCTCTTTGGAAAGAGGGGGTGGAGGGGGGGGGGCAAAGGCTATTGAGTTTTTCTTTTATTTTTGTGTGTGTTTTTGAACTTCTTTAGATTTTTTTTTTTTTGAAAAACAGATAAATCAAATATTGATATTAATTTATTATATACAATAATGCATTTAATTTCCAAAATTCGGAAAGGTGTCTATGGTGAACTGCATATTTTAAAATTTGCCTTTTTTTCTTTTGATGAGTGGTTATTATAACAAAGTTTTAATTTCAATTTTGTAAAAAATCCATCTTCCTTTCAAAGGTACTTCAGGTAAGAATCTTTACTAGTGATGGTGTGCCCTGTTAGGTAGAAGAGGAAACTGTTTTGTCTTGTGCCTTTTAAGTTGTTTTTCCCCCCTTTTTTTTTAGGGTAGAGATCGTAGAAAGATGACTTCAGTTAAAGAATGCTTATGAACAATCGAAGAAAAATGGCATAAAAATTTAACTCTTCTGATGAAAAAGAAATATTTGTGAGATTGAAACAAACAAGAAGGCATATTCAAAAATACTTATTAGGACTTTATAGAGGAAAGAGGAAGGGCAGTTGGCTTTCAAGTAAAAGGTACAGCATTCAAATACCAGAACGGGCCAAGAATTTTTTTCATTGCTCTCTGTGTCCACCCAACACTAATTAAATGGGTAGCTAGGTCTTTTAAGACCCAGCAAAAGTAGTTGCAGTGAGGAAAGCAATGGCAAACTACCTCAGAATGCTGTATACCAAGAGCAAATCAGGACCCTACTTTTGGTTCCCCAATGCTTGGACCAGCATGACATTCACTTTACCATAGAGAAAAGAGGAAGAGCAAGGTTAAACCGGCTGTGATAAATGAGTATTTATGATACAATGAAAGCAACAGTTACTAAGGCTGGTAGGATTGCAAAAGACAGAAACGTTGACAGACATGCTATGTCCTGTAGTGCATAAGCATTTGATGATAATGATAAGATAACTATCATATTCATGCTTTTGTGTTATCTGTCCTCAAATTTGAATGTTTTTATTAAAACAATATTTGAAAGAATGAATTGATAAGACAAAATTTTGAGGTGTTGTTCATGATTTCTCGAGAAATTCGATTTATAACTAATGTAATTGAAATGTTTTGGTTTTTAAATTCTTCAGTGGTGTAGGGGCTATAGATGAAGCGTTAAACTAGTCTTGAAGTCAGTTTGACTCTCTTGCGATATTTCATTTTGTGCATTCATAATCTCAAAATCTTTTAGATTTTTTAGATTTGATTTTGCATTTCTTGTATTCTTTTAATTGTGCATGAGTGTTGGTAATTTAAGTGAACTTTGTCAATACCTTTAAAACCATCAAAGAAGAAGAGCTTCTGATGACCTTTTTTTCTTAATGTATTCCAACATACTTTCATTAATTAACTCAGGTTGGTCAAGTTGGAGAAAATAATGATTAAATTTTAGGCATTTTGCTTTCGATCATGACAACAGCCACTATGTTTCACCTTTCAGTTATAAATGTCGTAATTTTTTGGCATCTGTCTGTCCCATATATGATGAAGATTTATTGAAAATTAGTGGTGATCAAGGGCATACATGTAAAAATAATTTTTTTTTTAATTTTAGGCATTTTGCTTTCCAGCATAGCAACAACCACCATGTTTCACTTTTCAATTAAAAATTTGGCAATTTTTTGTGACTGTCTGTCCCATATTTATGCTGACAATCCATTGAAAATTAATAGTAATCAAAAACATAGATGTCAAAATAATTGCATTATTTTGCATGTATTTTTTCATGTGGAAAAGAAAGATAAATCACACAATAAATTGACTATAAATTAATTAAATGTGAAGGAGCGGATATGTTTTGGAGATGATAAAATGCTTTTAAGATAAATATAAATGTAGGTCACACTTCATATCAGAATAAAATTGATAGACATTTGATAGATAATGTTAGTAATATAGAACCTTAAATAAACCGGAGGTTAACTCTTTTAAGGTTTTTTTTCCCCTCTGCATTAAAAAAAGCAGTATTTCATTATGCAATGATGCAATAATATGTTGTTATTTTTATTCTACCGTAGAAAATAACATATACAATTAACATTTATGAGCACTCTTGTGCTACAATACAATTATCTTGGTAAATTCTCTGAACTAAAAAGGAAAGGGGAAATTTGGGCATCCCAAAATGGAAAAGAGAAAAGGGTTAGGGCAAATGTGACCTATTGGTATAGAAAAAGTCATTTTATAGGAACCACCTAATATGTCAAAATGGTTGAAGATAACAAAACAAAAAAAGTTTGTATGCATTGTGAATAATAAACCTATGGAGATGAGCAAAATCAAAATAAACATAATATGTGTGAAACAAACATATAAATGGGTCACAAATATAAATTAACGAGTTTCCAATTGTTATATACATAAAACAGGCAACTAATTTACAGATTTCCATCTAACAGTGCCAGCTTGTGATGACTTTTTTGGTTGTCAAATCTTTTTTCTAGATGTCATGAAGAAAAATTTAAACCAACTCGCCAGGATCGCATTTTTTTTTGTGTGTGTGTTCTCTTATATGTAAAAAAATATCAGTATATGGAATCATAAAAATAACGTGATATTTTTTAACATCTCTTAAGTTTTATCAAAAGTTCATTAATACTCATAAAATTACGGTTGAACACAACTATTCATATGAATGATATATTGTCCTTCTATTGGCTGCATCCCTGAATAATGCAGTTTTTCTTATGCCTTTAAGTAATAATGTCATTGAATCTGAATGAAATTGACCGTTTTTCTCCTTCATTATCCTTTGCAATCTCTTAACCACAAGATGAAAAATACAGATAAAACCATTTTTATGCATTTAAATAAAGCACAAACTTTTTGGTTTTGAATTGTTCTTCATTCAAACTTTTTTGCTTATATGATACAGGGATCTTTTAAAGAATTTTTATTTTTAATCAGTATGGTGCAGAAACTTTTAGCGTATCATAGTTGAAAAAATAATTGTCTTTTTTTTTTAGGTATTCAGTTTTGCATTTTCAATGGTATAAGTGTAGATACTTCATCATTAAGAAGCGAATTTGATATAACACGTTATATTTGTGAGTCCATATGTTTGCCTTTTCTTTTCTCACCATTAGTCAAAGTAAACACATTTTATAATGTCATGTCTTTAGATTCAAACAGAAATGCAAGCCAGAGAAGCTGAGGAAGAAGCTGAGAGGCTGAGAGAGCAAGAGAGAGAAAAGGAAAAGGAAAAAGCCAAGGCTCCTAAAGGTGGTAAGGGAGGCAAGAAGGCCAAAAGTCGCAGCCCATCTCCTAAAAAAGGAGGAAAAGGAAAAGACTCAGAGCCATCTTCCACACCACCACCTGGTGCGTAAAGAGAGCTCAATTAGACTTTATTCAAACAAATAGAGCAATGCATTTCTTGCAAATAAAAAGAAATTGATGATTTATTGTTTTTTTTTCTTTATTTGTATTTTTTTGTTCTAGTTTACTTTGAAAGTTGGATGAATAAACCCTTTTCAGTGGATTTTGCTAAATTGATTTTTTTTTTAATTTAGGAAAACAGAAATACAAAAAGGAGTTGGTGTCGAGTTGAAAAAAAAATTGTAAATAATTTTTTATGGAATCTAGATCTTTGAAATGAAATGTCAATGAATATTACATGATTGCTTTAACCTTGTAACATAACCTCATAGATAAAACAATCATGTTTGTGCATTTTTTCATTATGTTTTTCACACTTTGGTGTATGTGAAATATTTTCTTTAAAAAAATGAAAAAAAAAAAACATTGGTAACAATAAAAAGCAAAAATTGAAGATCAAGAGAAGCAAAGAAGTATTTTTATGCTGCTTTATATACATTTCAATGATTGCCTTATTTGGTATGAAAAAGCTATTGCCTCCCATTTTGTCATACACAGTCATTGTCCACCATATCTAGCCGTTTTAAAATGTGCCCTCTACAGAAGACTCCAGATAGGAAAAAGAGTCAAAAGCATAGAGGGCATGGGTTATTTTTACTGCAGAGCTGTAGAGAATAGCTCTAGCTCTCAGAAATCTCTTTTGAGTATTTTGGACGGGACTGACCCATTTTTTCAGTAGAAAATTGTCCAATTTTTCTTATGTAAAAGCAGTACAAGCAATGTTAGTGCCAACTCAATCTGTACGATGCTTGGTTACCATGCAAGAGGTCATTAGTTTGATCCTCAGTAGGGCTAAAGAATCTTAGTGGGTCGGATGTGTTCAGCCTGCATCAATTTGGTAACTGGGTTTCTTAAGATTGAAAAAGTAAAGGCAGCAAGGAAAGCAAAGGCAAACTACCTCTCAATGTAATATACCAAAATAAGGGGAAAAAAAATCCCAAGATCCTTGTGTTGATTTCCCCTACTCTCTTTCCAAATATGGTACTTTTTTTTTATTAAAGAATGTGAAAATCCATACATTATGCTTTCAATATTTTTTTTTGAGCAGCACCATCTGAAGCTAGTGAGGAGGAGCAACAGAAAAAGTCTGCCAGAGAGAGAGCTCGTGAAGAGTTCTATTTCTCTATCCAGGAAGAAGGTATGGTATACTGTTACAGTCAGCACCACTTAATCTGAATTCAGTAGCCACAAGCAAATAATTCAGATGTTCGAAATTTCACCTCAATGAAAAATGTGTTTTAAAGGTATTTTTTCGAAGACTCTTGACTCAGTAGAAATGTTTGTGAGGATCCTTGGTTGTGAAGTCCCACCTTTTTTTGTATGTGGAAATTTTTTTTTTTTTTTTTTATGGAAGGGTTGTCCTCTGATTGAAAGGAGTCTTTTAATTAAGAAAGCTACCAAAGATTTTCTTTACAAAATTCAACGTAATGTGAAAAAAAAAAAAGGTGTTGGCAACTTTTTGCTTTAAAAAAATCACACCATCCTTTGTATCTTTCGAAACTTAAGGTTAGGAAAATAAATACAATCAAATAAATTGAAACATCATGGAAAAAACCAGTTTAAGGTAAGCAGTTTTATGTTTAGTTACTTCTCTCCTATTGTTAATTTTCTTTTCAAGGTAGAATGTTTTAAACAAATTTCTACTGTTTTAAGGATAGTCTTACATATTGATAATGTGTTGATTTTTTTTTCAAATCAGTTCAAGAAGAGTTTCTTTTGGGTACATGATCATTGTGGAAAAGTTTTATTTCCTAATAAATTCACCCAAGCAGGTCTATTCATCTCCTGCTTTTATTTTTGTAGAACATGCAGCCAAAATTCGCCTGGATCTGATTCGTCTTCTGGCGTCGGCTGTGCTGCAGGATCTGAAAAGTAAGGGAGAGGATGCTTTCAAGGATATGAATGATTGGCTTGGAGCTCGTTATCTTAAAGAGATGGAAAGGTAAGGGCATCTTCCTTTATGAAATGGTGGAAGGAGATTTTTAAAAAATATACTAAAGCTAAATTTATTATAACAAAACAAAGTATTAAAAAGTCTTCCATTCTTGAATTACTTTCATCTTGATAAAGTATAATAAAGGCCTTGGTTCATCTACTTTCTCAAGCATTTTATTTTTGTAAATAAATAAAAAAATTTGAATGGATTTTATGGCAAAAAGCCTTGTCTTTATTGTATCTGATATAGGGCATAATGCTTTTGATCTGTTATGAATCCATTTTGCAGTGATCAACAGAAGGATAATGATATGCAAATTTCAGAACTCTGCAAAAGAAAACCTAGCAAGTTCTTGATAAACAAGATGTGTGCCACTTATTGAGCAAAGAAAATACAGCTGTCATTGTCCATCTCTTTCGTAATCATGAAAACGAAAATTAGAGATGTATAATTGTGGTAGAAAATGCTGAATATTCTAACTTTTTGCATATAACTCACACTTTCACATAGTTCTATGCTGTTTTGCTCTTGGCCAGGATTTATTGTGCTAAGAGAGACCTGGTACTTACATCAGCTCATCAGGCTCAATGAGAGAATGACAAAAAAAGAAGGGAAATGCTTTTGTGATTATTGTTCAAAATTTTGTCTTATCCTCTTTTGGCTTAATATTATAGTTGGTATATAATAAAATATCCATACTGAATAATATTTTTCTCCCTGTTTGATATTGTAGCATTGACCAGATGTCTTTAGTTATGCGCAATGCCATTGAGAATAGGCAGAAGATCAAAGAGGAGATACTTTTAGATCAAGACAACTTTATTCTTGATGAGGTAGGCACATTCTGATGCTATGAAACATATGAAACATGAAATATATAAAGTGATTGATGAATTTAAAATAATTAAAATGTACGTGATAGGATTCATTTATAACGGCCATGGCTTTTACAGCACCTTTGCTATAACAGCACCACAAACCTGTTCCCTTTACCTCCTCTAAACTCTTGCTAAAAAAATTTTGGTATGAAGGATTTTTTAAAGAAGATACCCGCTGCAAGGGGTTGTCTTATTTAACATAATGGTGGCCTCCAACCTACCATAAAACTAAGCAACGTCATGATGATGTTATTGTTTGCTGAATGTATACAAGTGAAATGAATTTGCAAGTAGGGGTGGGATGAGGGGCAAGGGTAACGTGGTTTATGATCGCAATCGGAACAGCTTAAATGTCACAAAAATTTGCTATTACCGCTATTGCTATTTGCCATTGCTGGCACTGCATTGTTGATTCCCGTGAATAAGACACCACTATGTCATAGTTAGTTACACACAGAGGCTATGCTCAGATCTGCTGACCAGGATGGAAAGTAAGAGACAAATTATAGCTAGGCAGAAGCAGAGTCAATGATTAGATCTACTGAGCAAAGTGGAGAGAAAAAATTTAACTAGACAGTGACAGAGACCATAATTTGATCTAGTGAGCAAGATGGAAAGAAAGAGCAAAATTCATAACTAAAGCTTAGAGGTAAGAAAGAAAAATCATAGATAGGCAAACACAGGCTATGGTTAGATCTACTGAGCAAGAGAGAGAGAAAGAGACAAATCATAGCCATGATTGAGCGAAGTTGAGGGGGGAGAGATAGATAATAAAGAAAAGGGGCTTATTCGTGGGAATGAATTCTAATTAAACTTAAAGAGCATTCTCAATTTTATCAAGGTGACCGACTTAAAATAAGGGGGAGAGGTTTGCAGTTTAATAGCAGGAGGGGAATGTAGGCCTTTTGCCTTAGTGATGACTGACAGGTCGACCTTGCTGCACCATCACTGAATTCAGTGCTGGAGACTGTGGGTGCTTTGTTTTGTTTTTGTATTGACACACAAAAGCAGGAAGGACACTGTCATAACTGTCAATATTAAGGACTGTGCATGGGTTGGGTGTGGGAGCTGCTGCATACATACGAAGTAGGAGGGAAAGTGGGTATAGTATTGATGATTTATTTGTATACTCTTATAAAGTTTGTTGGTCTGTGGGTACCAAGCAACTATTTCTAAATCTTTTGGGTCACTTATTTCAAACATCTATTTCATAATTTTTTTAACAACTGCAGTCTACAGAAGACCTGTCTTCCTGATTTCACCCAAAGAGAGCAAATCCACTTATTTCTTCCAGAGCTTGATAGCATAGAAACTTTTGGGAGGAACATTGCCAGCATCATCTGTCCATAGACTACTATAGACAATTTTTCTTGATAGAAATGCTTGGCCCCTAGAATCGATACCTATAGTTTGTAAGATCAAAGTGCAGAATAAAAAAAAAAGTCAAGGTGAAAGACAAAGCATGAAGACACTGGTTCTTATGTGTACTGTGAAATAGGAAGTAACTCATAACAGAAAAATACTGAAATGGGCATTTGGGAATAATGGTGTTGTTGAAAAAATGATATCATTATAGCCGAGGTGTACAGTACATGTTTACAATATATATTCTATACAAAAGAATAAACTAGTTTTTGCAAAAATGAAAGCTCCCAAGGGAAAAATTAAAAATTGCAATGTAATTTTTATTTTTACCACGTAACCGCATTTTTTGTTGAGCCAAATTAAGCTTTTTTTTTTATGGAAATTTATCAGGATTTGAGAGTTTTGAAAACCCCAAGCCCAGTGCCCCCGCCTGAACCTGTAGAACTGCCTATGACAGACCAATTCACTGTAGCTCAATTGACCATCCTCTATAATCAGGTAATCATGTTGTCCAATCTAGTTTGTTCGACGAATTCATTTTCTATTCATTTTAATCATTATCTAATTAGGCCTCTCTTTTTTCGTGGCAGAAATATACATGTAATATACAAAGTAGTTATAAATACTGCAACATTTCAACAACACAGAATGTCAATAATATCAACAATAAGTAAAAAATTATTCTTTCAGTTTTGAGGTAGTGAAAACCGGATAAAGATGATTACTGGTATTTTGAATCTGTGCCTACATACTGCTTTAAGTTGTTAAAAGAAGGCAAAAAACAAACAATGATTTCTCATAGCTGCTGTTGACCTCTTGAGCACAGCTTATGCCATATGCTTTGCCAATATTAAAGCAAGCAAAATTCGTCACTTTACTCCAAAAGATACATTTTTGCTTTGTCTTTAGTACAAGTAATAACATGGATTTTTTATCCTGTTGCAGCTGAGAGCTACGGCACCCACTGGTGTAATTTCTAACAAAGCGTTTATTGAGATGTTTGAAAATCTTGTGTCAGTTACGGCTGGTATGGAATCCCTGCCAGACATGTGGATGCAGCTAACACCTGCTCAAGTAAGATTGGTTTAAATTGTTAACTTTTTAAAATGATGTAGGTGCATATAACCACACAAATAAGTTTCTCGCCTCAGCTTTTTTGTAATTGAATGAAAACCAATACATTTGGCTCTGACTTTCTAAAATTAACTATGGTTTCCTCAGAAAAGGAATATTGTGATTGTAAACTGTTTTGATTTGTTTTTCCATTAAAGTTGCTTTAGTCAGTTTTTACAAACTGTACCCTACAATGCTATAGTTTTCTTTTTTTTTAATTTCATATTGACCTTTATCAAATATTTTGTCTATGTTTAACATAAATGTAACCCCTCTTTCAATACCACATCAATATTGTCTCTTTTTTCTGTTCCCTTATTTTGCCTAATTTTTTTTCTCTCACTTCGTTTTTGTTTATGCTGAGAATCAATGAGACATTGATTTTGTAAAGATTAGTAAATATTAATGAAAGGCTATAAGTCACAAACAGCCTTAGAATGAAGTTTTAAATTAATTTTTGAAAAGGAAATTTAAATGATGTTTTATTCTTTAACTGACTTTCAAATCAATGCCATCAGTAAATATCTCTCATACTATAGTGCAATTCAAGAGAAAAATTAATTTGAAAAGCTGTTACATCATTAGTATACATAGGGATCTTCAGTATTGATTTCCTTATTCCCAACATTTATACAACCCCTCCTCTCACCTTCACTCCAACACCGTTCCTTTTTTTTCTTCCTATTATCTTATAATCATCAGATTGCTGAGCTTGGCAATACCTTAGCTTCGGACACAGACTATGTTGATTGGCGGCGACTGCTAGTAGCTCTGTGCCATCCTATCCCCACACCAACACAGCAACAGCTGCTGGATTGTCTTTATATTTTCAAGGAGATGGATCAGAAGGGGACAGGCACTGTCAGCAGAGAGCAGTGGCATAGAGTAGGCAGAATGCTTGTATTTTTTGTTTGTTTGTTTGTTTCTCTTTTTATCCATCTCTCTTACTTCTGTAAACAATCTCTCTCTCTCTCTCTCTCTGACCTATCACACTTCATCCAACTTTTTCCAAGTTTAAAAGAAATGGTTCATAATTATAATTGTTTCAAATTTAACAATCTTAACAAAGGCAAACCTAAAATTAAAAACGTTAATGATTGTAAACCTGAAATTAAAAATGTATGTGGATTTTATGATTTGAATTGTCAGTGTTAGCAGTATCATCCCCGGTTTATTCAACACTGGTGCAGAAGTAGATCATCACAATACCATTCTTTTTCTTTTCAATATCATTGTAGAAATAGATCAGCCTTAGGCAAAATCCCCTAAATTCCATTGTCCTTTTACATTAAGAAGCATAGTGATGATTCATTAACAAATTGTCACACTTTGACGAGAATAAAAATGCCCATCATCTCAATGGCGTTTGATCAAATTGATACCTCTTCTTTAATGTACAACTAGAAAAATAATAATATGGTTTTTGATAAGTACTTTACTTTTAATATCAAGCAGGAGCTGCTATGTCTTTATTTTTCATAGCTGCTGCTGAAGTCTGTGAGAACAGCTTATGTGTTGGGTCACTGAGTTTAATCCACATTCATTGTGCTCTAATTTTTCTCTGTCATTTTCCATCACAAATGTTGATATAATGTTTTATAGCACCTCGTTTTTCAGTAGCTGACCTTTAAATATTGATTTATGCTTAAATGATATATTACAGAAAAGATAGAAAAGATAACCCTATGAGGGTCACTATATAATGAAACTATGCACATTTAATTGTGTTAACATGCATTCATTTTCAAAATTTATCTCTGTATTTTTTCACACACAAAAAAAAAAGGGAAATTGGGAATATTGACTGATTTAATCAATCCTTGACACTTTTTGGCTTAAAATTAAAAAAGACTGAGAACATAATGTGTTCCTAAAAGAGAGAAATGTTCCTTGGTGCAATGTAGTTTCTAAGAAAATTACACTTGTTGAAATAATATCACATGGTAGATATATGAAATATGAAAATTGATAACAAAAAAAATTAGAATATATCAATGTCAACAAAACTTAGGATACTAAAATCTGCTTATGATCAATACTTCTTTTTGGCTGTAAGGCTCGCAAAAGAAATGGATAGTAAAATTGGAGGCAACAGGGATTTTATTAGACAGACAGACAGATAGAAATATTCTCCATAAATTGTTGAAAACTAAATGTATTTATAGCCCTTTTGCAAAACGCATAGGCAGCCAGGGCAGACAAACTAGAGATCTAGTTCAGTACAAACAGTTCTAGGTAGCATGCCATGCTCATTTTCAGAAATTAGATTGAAAAAAAAATGTCTCAGACCTTCTAGGGCATTTAAAAGTTTATAGTAGGCTTATTCAAGTGGATTTAGTTCCTTCCAGTAAAAAGCTGATAGAATTTGACTGGGATTAGACCTAGATAGGCTTTTATAAAGTTTGATAAAGGCAGGAGATGACATTGAGTCCTTGGGCAAGAGATAAAAGGCTGAAAAATATGAATTGTCTGAATCCATCTTAGAAAAGGATTAAATTAAAGAGGTACATTGCCAGTGTCTGTTGCAGACATGACAGCTGACGAAAATGAAGTTCATGTGTGTGTTTTTTGGTAAATAATCCCAAGAAAAAAATGGGAGTGTAAATTGAAAAATTAAATTGTCATATGAAATATCTTTATGTCATCATCAAACAGATGCCTCTGTGGTTCCTTGTTAATCATCATCCCCAAGCTGGAACGTTTGATCGCCTGGCCAGCATCCACTCTCTGATTTTTGAAATGTTCGCTGATCACAGCCAGCCCTTCTCTGTGCTTGATTATGAAAGCTTTGTAAGGCTTATAGATGTTGTTTGATGTTGGTTATTATAATCTAGCATTTTTTACGAAATACACAATTGAGCTTAAATTTGCTTTCATCCTCAAAAGTTAATTTTATATCAAGCAAGATGAATGTTTCTGATCTCTTTTATTGTTACATCAGTTATACTATTAACCATAAATGCACACATTTTAGAAAGAGCCACTTATCATAATGAGATAAGTTTACTGAGTTAAAAAAAAAAAATTTGTTTATTAATGACAATTTATGAGGCTTGGCTGAAAAGTAATGGCTCTTTGGCCAAAACTTTTTTTTTTTATTTTATTATTAACGCTTTTTATACAAATGACACATCTCAAGAAAGCTTAACGTATCAGTTATAGGCTTATGGTGGTGTTTATTTTTTTAAACATACTCTCCCTTGTGATCCCCACAAAACTGCCAAAGATGGACTAGTATCCAGATTCTGTCAGTGAAGACAGCAGAGTTTTGTTCACACTTGAATCAAATATGAGCTTCCGTGTCAAAATTATTACTTCCCTTTCAGGCATTCCTTTAGGTTTTTTGATCAACAAAGTCTTGAGGGAGCAGGGGGTTGAACTGAATGCAGGATGTGTTAGGATGAGGAAATCCAGCTGCATCAGACTATCTTTAGTGTGCCGGCTCTCAGGGGAGAACATTGTCATGCCACAGTATTGCTTCTTTCCAGAGCAAATTTGTCTCAATTTTTACCCTATGAAAAGTTTCAATATGTTGAGCTGAGTTTACTGTTTTCCTCTGTTCCAGAAATGTTATGTTTACAATTCATTCAGAATCTCATAAAGGCACTTTTCTTACTAAGGTCATAACTTTGGAACTTTTTTGATTGGGTTACTCTATCAACTGGTGTTTACTTTCTGAGTTGTAGTAACACACCAATGGTTCATCGCTAGTAACAGTTTATTATATGAGAGCACTGCCTTCTTGTTCAAATCTTTTAAGAGTCACAAAAATGAGGGTGGTGCACATGGGTGGGTTTTTGGTGATGTTTCAGTTTAGCTCTCGCCTTTGAGGGACCCACTTGGCAGACACTAGTTTATACCTAGAATATTTGAACTATGTGTGCACTTATTGGTTTTTTTTTGGACATTTTGACTTTGATAGCAACGTCTTCTTGCTTAATAAGTTCAATAGTTTTCTACCTTACCTTGATTGACTAGATTTAGTGTGCTTTGTGGCCCTTCAGAACACATTTGATTGTACTATCAGGTCTCATCAGAACTTTTTCTTTCAAACATCTTCACTATAGTCCAGTGTCACTGACATCAACACAAACTTCGATTAAACTTATCTCATAGTTTGCACCAAACAGCCTTTAGCTTAAGAAGTGATAGCACTTTGCTTGATAACCCCATTTTTGTTGTTACTGAGGTATACATCAATGCACTGGAAGTATGCAAGTTTGAGCTTTGATGATGCTATATAGAGTATTGGAATTTATCTGCAGCTCTAATCAGAAATTAAGCATTTTTCATAATTCTGCAATTGATAAGTACAAGTCAACACCAAACAGGCATTACTTTTTCACCCACCCCCTTGGAAATTTAATGAATTTTTTAGTTAAATGTTTTAATATTTTAAAAAACCCTCTTCCAATTTCATCCTAGTCGTCTTGAGGAATTTCTTAAGAGCAAGATTTTTCTAAAAATATATATTTTTTTGTTCCTCATTTATTAAAAGCATTGTTTTAAAATAATTACATATTAAAGAAATTGAGAAAAAAAAGTTAGAGATTTTTAAAAGTTTTTATATTGAATATGGAGATAATTTGTAAATTTCATGGCAATGAAAAGTGTAATGACTATATAATATAACTGCATGTATTTGATTATAAAAAGCTCTTAAAAAATGCCCTCATTTTTGGGATATTTAGGTGAGGTGAAAATAAGTCTCAAAAAGTAAAACAAAAATATCTTCATTTTTTTTTCATTTAGTTTTTCTTTTTTTTTCAGTTGATGTACTTTTCTGCGGCTGCCAATTATCATGAGGGTTTCCTGCGTGCCTTGAGTGTAGCCAGTGGCAAGCATATGCCAAGGCTTGGCAAGCCCTCTCTAGTGTCACAAACTACACATCTAGAGAGGATTTCAAGTGCTGTTGATAGGTTTGAATATTTCTGATTAAACATAAAATTAATCAGCCAATTTGATGTGAATTAATCAGATAATTTGAAAACAATAATCTTTCTCACACAATTGGAAATTTTAGGCTATTGATTAGACCAAACCCATCCATATTGTTATCTTGAAAACACAAATTGACAATATATGTTGCATAAAATCACCTATCAGTTGTTTTTTTTTTTTTTTTAATTTTGATCACTGCTTAGAAAAGCATATAATGGCAAATTTCTCCTTGTTACATCAACTTGACTTTCCATATCACTTTCAACATTACCAATTATGTTATTTTGCAAGCCTGTATTATCTAGAGTGCATAATCTCAAAATTCACTTTTCTTGATTAATCTCAAGTCAATTTCATTGCACTTTATTAAACTGTTTGTTTTAGAATACCTGGCAGTGAAGGCTTAAATTTGCAGAGGGATTTGTTGGAACCTAGGACATGAAAATCTTTACCTTAATCTCATACATCCAAAGCCTAGACCTTCATAAGCATTGCTACTTTACTTTTAGCTTCAAATGAACTTTCATAAATTCTTGTGTTTATCTCATTCATCAAAATGAATTTGAACCATGGGTCATAAGAGTATAAATTCGAAACTTTCTCCATGATGCAATCATAAACATTGAAGTAGGTGTGACAGGCTACTAATACTATGTGCATTTTGATTAGCAGCTTGCGTTTTGCCTTTCAAGAAAAAAATTGGTCTTTGATGCTGGATTTTGTTTTGTGGGTGTGGGTGGGTTTTTTAATCTTTTAAAATTGATGTGATCTTCTGTTTGATATAGTCATTTTAATGTTGGTTTTCTTAAAACTTTATCACATTGTGTTGTCAAATACAATTGATATGAAATGAAACAGTAAAAAAAAAAGGCACAAATGACTTTAAAAATATATTACAACAAAAAGACAAACAATAAAAACAAAAGCAAATTAATCAAGATATAAAGATTTCATGAGAAATGCAAAGTAGTTCACAGTAGCTGAAAAGCATGTGGCTACAAAGGAGAAGGAAATAGGGTGATGCAATGCTGTTTTAATCTCCATATAGCTCAATTTATTGCAAGGATCTTTAAATTTTGGCTTGCCTGTATATATAATCTAGCTACATTCAATGCAACCTTTTCAGGATTAAAAAATCATATATAGGAAAGAGCTAAACATTTGAAAATATATTACGCAACATTTAAAATCCCGGGCCAGTGATGTATAATAAACTACCTATAATTGTCACTATCTGCTATTTGATGTTCTCTCAAGTAAATTTCTCCCTCTTGATCACCATCATGCTCCCTCTTTCACCTACTCACAATCCCAAAAAAATTGTTTGTTAAAGCAATAACAAGCCAAATAATGAATTATCTCTGCCAACAAATTGCCATAAAGTTCAGAGGTCAAATACGGGGGATAGGTCAACCGTTAAGGAGGACTGGAGTTACATCAATATACATAAAGCAAGAACATTCTGATAAGGAAAAAGGGTTGAAAAAACATGTTGCATTATAAGACATAGTGTCTGGGCTTGATTCTGTTTGCACCCATGCTTTTTTTAAAACTAAATGGGAAGATCACTAATAAATCAAATCAATTTTCTAATTTCAATTTGCCCAACCGTAAGCAATCAATATAGTTAAATCATAAACAGTATTCCACAACACTGAACTATAATCTCCTCAATTTGTCATGATGAATTTGACTTTTAACCATTGGAATGCATGTGTGTATGTAGCTTCATATTTCAGTTTTAGAATACAGTATGTATGGTATATCTGCATTTGTTTTAAAACTTTTTTTTTAGCTTTTGATAATACTTCAAAAATAACCATAGGATATTTTTGTCATCAGTTTCATCCAAGAGGGCACAGACTTTAAAGAAGAAGACAAAGGTGGGACTGAGCCACCTATGGTAGAAGTTGACATCCCAGCTGAAGCTAACAATGTTGTAGTCAGTGTTGAAGATTTATATAGGGTAAGAAAAATAAGATTTCTTGTGGATTACACCTAGAAGTGTTACTATGAATGAAACTATGTACATTTAGTTGTGGTACAATACAGTCATTTAAAAAATGAATATTTGTTTCTCCACTCCACAAAATAGAAGAATCTGGAATATCGGCCAGTTTAATAGCTCTTTGGCCCTTCTTGGAGTAAATTATTTAGTAGCAATTGTTTTAGTATGGTAGCCAATCTTTATTACTGTGTAGAGCCATACAAATTGTTTAGGTTTTCTTAAACTTCACAAAGGATCTGAAGGACACAGAAACAATGGGTCAATTAGTATGAATTTTAGTGTACTATGAGTTCGACAATAAGATTGGTATATTTTTATGACATTAATATTTTAAAATATTACCATTTTACATTATAACAAAGAGACGGGTTGTTATTAATTTTATTTTTAGAACATCAGGTTAGGCTACATCTTTTTATCTATAAATATATTATTCACACTGTAACAAAGAAAAAGTTCATGTTAATTGCAGAGCATCAGGTTAGGCCACATCATTTTATCTGTAATAAAGTGAGGGTTGCTGTAAATAGCAGATCATTAGGTTAGGCTACATCTTTTTCTTTTTTTTTTTTTTTCATGATAGTCATGCGTCTTGTCTTGATATTTAGGTTGGACTTAGATCTCGCGCTTTATTAGGTGGAGTTCTATATCTGACTTTACATCTTGTTTAGATATAATCCAATCTTGTTAAGACTTCTTAACTAAATGATCCTAAGCCGGTTTTTTCGGCTCAAAATATTACTACATTCGGACCCTAGGTTGGTAAAACCAGCTCAGTATAAATGAATTAATATTTGTATGAAGTACTTAATGTACATTAACTAATTTTTGCGCATGCTCGAGATTTACACAAAGTTTGAACTTTAGAAACAGCTGTTTACATAGATATTTTGTTCCATTTTCAATCTATATGTGCATCAAATTCAAAAGCTGTAATTTATCAAATTGATAACAATTTCTATTTTTGCTATAAATTAAAAAGTATTCAACATTTTTTCACAGTTTTTGGTTTTTAAATGCCTATGTAATCACAATTTATAAAAATGTACCTTTCAAGGCTAATGATTATCAGTAGATTCAGCACTGTATTATACATTGTCATTTTTTTAATTGAAAATTTTTTCACTAAATTTTTTTATATCGAGGTTGCTGTTTTTTCAAAATGAAATAAAGAACAATTTTTCTTTTTTTGGTGCTTATTTGTAGAAACTAGATCCAATTCCCTTCAATTTGATTTATAATTTGTATGGTTTTATCCTATAGAAAAGTCCTATAT
>BLXT01003724.1:787217-798725 GCA_019648995.1 Plakobranchus ocellatus
ACAGAAGGACTGACAGAGGGCTAGGTTGTAAAATACAAAGGAAAGTTTCGAAGCTGCGACAAGATGAAAGTTGCAGCTGACTTGATGTGCTCTCATTCCAAAGAATTTAGAGTGTTTCCAAAATGTATTGTTAGACACATGAACTGCTGCCTCCAGTGTGGGCCCACGCCCAGAGTGACTTGAATGCCACCAATCAAGCAGCTATGAGGAAGATGGTTTTGGGTTAACAGTAGATCAAGCAAATTGATATTGCAAGAGAAGTTTAAATATCAAAAGAAAGAAGAAAGAAGACACTATATCATCAGAGATCATCATCTGCACATGCTCACTAATGAAATAAAAGTGCAAAGAAAGATGTGCAGAATTTCTGAAAAGATATGACAAAGATGGTTAAACATTCATTCAGTAGATTGTCACTGGAGATGAACCGCAGAGAGCAATGCAAATCAGTGGAATACAAAGACAAGAGCTTGCTGTTACCCAGGCAGTTCAAAGTTTTAGCCTGTGCTAGAAAAGTTCTGCTCAGTTTTTCTGAGATCCTGAATTACATTGCAATTGAAAAAATGCAGTATTCAGCCTAACTACATGAGTCTACAGACTGAAGACGCTGTAAGAAAAATTAATTTTTCCATTTTACCACATTCATTTTAGAGACCAGACCTTGCCCTAAAGGATTTTTTCTTGATTCCCAAGTTGAAGGAATATCTTAAAGGCCCCTAAAGGATTTCTTCTTGATTCCCAAGTTGAAGGAATATCTTAAAGGCAACCACTAGAAACTGATAAAGATATGGAGGCAGATGTTTGTTTTTGGTGCAGGCAATAAACTACCAACAGTTAGCAACGATGGGGATGGGGACTATGTCAAGAAATAAAGTATGCATTGCACAACTAAGATATTAAGCTTTCTGCTAATACATTCACAACTAAATATATGTAAAAATCTAAATAGTTGCAAGCCAAATTGCATCATTTCTCAGCCCACTTGTATATGCATAACTACCTTTACATGCCCCATATTTCAACAAACAAACAAAATCATTATATATATCTATACTGGGCTTGAGTAATGATCATTGTTCACTAAGTCTTCAGTACAAACCCTTTGATTTTAACTTAAGCATAGTTATATAACATATTAATATAAATTTTTTTGAATACTAAAAATATTGATAAAATTTTAAATTTCAAATGCTTACATAGTTAAACGGAATTAACACTAGTCATTTTCATCGTTTCTAAGCCTAAGCCAATAGAATGGAATTTCAGGTTAAATCAATGGTTCAAAATGACACTTGTGGTTTTTTTTTTTTTCATTGATCAAAAAAGAAAAAAACCAAAAGACGTTTAATGCATTTTGCTGAGTAAATCTAGGCAGAGTGTCCTTAATGGATAAACCTTTCTTTCATAATTAACATTTTTGAGAAAGAAAATGAGTTTAAATCATTATATTGACCCTTGCAAAGAAAAGATTTGTATTGATCTACGCTACCTTTGGTAAAAATCTTCGATTGTTTCCAAGTTGAGCAAAACCATTCATTTTAAACGTTTGAAACTCCAAATATTCACTTTCACTTGACTAGGCTATATGACTGAAAGTGAAAAAACGTATCCCTTGACAAACCTTTGACACAAAATTGATTAAAATTTGTAAATTTGTTCAATAAAAGCAAAATATCCATACAAATTAATGAACATAATTTATGAACTATCATGCAAGCATAAGAGACTTTTTAACTACAAGTTGGTGATCTTTCAATTTGCAAGCCAAAAGCTTGGCTTAGCTGGTTTTTCTTTACTTTCAAGCCTACTGTTTTAGATTTTTACAACTAGCTTAATATTAAAATATAGAGCAGAGGATTGAAAAGCATTTATTAAAAAATCAAATTAATGAGAGCAAGTGAAGAACTGACAAAGTAAAAATCATAAGAAACTGTGGTCATCAATGCTCCATTTTTTCTGGTTCTGCTGCTGTTGGCACAGCTCCCGATGTTGATGATGTGGATGATGTTGCAGCTGCTTTGGTGTCAGTATCCTTTTCTTTGTCTTTGTTACTTGTATTTTCAGCACTAGCTGCAGACTCAGTCTTAGCAGATGCAGAAGAGTTGGTATCATCTGACGAGGCAAAAGTGAAACACACAAATCCAAATTAATTATCTTTATTTTCATATTAAAAAAAAAACAACTGTAGCAAATCTTGTCTTATTCAATAAAATGTCACAAAATTTTAAAAGTTAAGCTTAGTAAATACTTCAACCCTTGATACACTACTTCATTACAACTATACCCATTGTTTTCGACCCACATTTTTGCACATGTAAAAAAACTGTAATGTTACAATGTATTATCAGTAAAAAAAAAACAAGAGTAGGCTGTCACAATAGACCTTTTAGTGCACTCAAATAAGAATCCCAAAGAATGTAAACAGTGACACTGAATGACCACTGGATATGAACACGCAAATTTTCTATCGATAAAACCCAAATAAGCATGCATGCAGAAGCCTTTGATTTTTGCATGCAGGCTTGAAGAATATGCAAAAGTTATGCCACAGAGATAATAAACGGTACCTACACTACTATTCTTGCACTGTGCCATTTTTGGCTCACCAACATATGGGGAAAAGGTACATTTTTTTCAAATAGATCTTTCGTACTGTATTTTAATTTTTAAATTTTTGTGACAGCTTATATGTATATAAAAAAAGGTCGACTGAAGTGATCTGAGAGCCTCAGTATCTAAGTTGAGCTTGTTTCAAAAGTAAACATTTGAAGATTAGAGGTCACTATGTTGTATTCAACTCAGTGAAGGGTAAGAACCTCACTTAGCAACACTGAATGTTAAACAAATATTTATTAAAAAGGTATAAAAGAAGATAACTTGTATGAAAAAAAATCTGAATATTTTATTTCTTATCGTAACAATACCAATTGTTTAAGATATCATAATTTTGTGTATGCTTATACACATTACCTCTCTCAATCAATTTTGAACAGCAACAAAGACAAAGGCAAAAAGAGTATTTTCACACACAAAAAAAAAAAAGTTCTAGAGGAGGCCACAAACAAATTTTTCTCGTGGTAGAAATAGTCTATTTTTAAACTAACTCTCAAACCTATCACAAATACGTCTACTTAGATGTGGGAAAGACTTTTGATTATGCACTCATGACCAAATTTCAATTTTAATGAAGAAATGAAAGCGATTTCTGTCAACAGTTGACTATTTTAAAAATTTACAAACAGTTATCAACAATAAAAATCCCTGATCTGTTTTTAAGGTCCAGATGAACAGCTATGAACCAACACATTTTGGGCTAAAATTTTAAATTCTAATTTAGCCCGTTTTTTTTTTAACACATGATGGGCTCAGAGCAATGAATTAAAAACTGCTCCATGTGATACTCAGGTACAGTAAGTATCCAGAGGAATAGTATAGCAATTCAGGCCAACAAAAGTACTGAAATGCTCTTGAACCAAAGATGCAGCTAAACCAATGACCCAGCTAAAAGATTTTTTGACTGATGTTACAAAAAAGACTTCAGATGTGAAAATTGTGCAAATTAAATATTTTGTATCAAGTATAGAAGCCCCAGCCTTGTTTTACTTATATTCGGTCAAATTTCTAGTCAGCCTAGGTTAGGCCTATGTTGATCTAACAATGCTATAATTAGCTTTGTTTACCTTTTTAAATCTATAAAGTTTTTGACAATTGTTCACAGGATTGTAACCAGATAAATTTGATACTACTTTTTTAGAAGAGCTTGTTTCTGTATTATTGACCTAATTAGCCTGCATAGTATATAATTAGAATGTTTTAGAAGCTGTGTAGGCGGTGGGTATAAAAGGATGGGTGAGAGATTGTTGAAGAGATTGCTGAGAGACAGACTGCCAATGTTAGTGAATTTGTAGATCTATTGAAAGTTACCTCGCTGTTCTGAAATTGTTTCTATTTTATATTCATAATTTTCATTCAATCTTTGGCAAGACTTGGAGTGATTTCTGTTCTTTTCTCAATTCAAAAAACTCATCCTTGCAGGCAGTATTCAGGTAGACTGACTGGCACAAAACTATTCATAAACTAATATCAGCTTCATTTATGCTATAGCTATGTCCGATTTCATTCTCTCTCTTTACTCTCCAATTATAGAAAAACACACACATAACCCACCTCAATTTATGGGGTGACACAAATCAAAACCGATGACACTTAGATGATTAAATTATTTGAGTCCAATCTTATGAATATCTTGAAGCCAGTCCAAATAAATTCACAAAACATTTTGAATTACTGATATATTTTCCCTCCTTCTTCATGACTTTCTTTTTTCTTTTTTTGGAAACAGTGTATTGTTTTTCAATGTAGACAATATAGAATGGAACATATTTCTTTCAACTTTATCCCTAATTTGACCTGGTTTTTTCCTGCACTGATGTAATGACTTAGTCATCTTAAATTGACAAAAACAATTTAACTATATTCCATATATTAACAGATATATTCTTATAAATACAAAAAAATTCTCTTTAATATTTGACATCCAATTTTTCAAAATTAAAGCAATTTGAAATATTGTACATATGGATATTCTTTGTTTCCGATAAACCAAACTCTCCCCCAAAGATATTTTTTTTCCTCTCTATATCAATGAGTGTACAAGGTAAAACAACAAAAGAAAAAAATATAATGCAAGTGTGTAGCTGTCCCACAAACAAAGGTGAGTTGCATTTCTGTATGGTTGATTTTAAAAGAAAACCATCAACTTCAGGGCTGAAAACTTCTCACTTCTCTATATACATGCTGTAGACTGTCTGTGCCTAATGCATTCAACATTTTTACTTCTTTGCTTCAATATTTTGATTTTATCTCAGTGATGTTGAACTGCAAGTGGAATCATTTTGTGGGACAGCTACACAGATGTTTTTCTAAAGCAACATACCTTTCTTTTCAGAAGCAGTGCTTTTATCATCCCTGAAATTATTTTTTAAAGAAAGTTGTAAATAAATTTTAATTTCAACTTCGGAACAAAGTTGTTTAACAGTAAAAATAGCTTTAAAAAATAAAACCTCCCCTTCTGTTAACTAGAGCTGAAGTATTATTTATGTTGTGCTATCAGAAAATGAAATATTTTGCTAGTACAGGAATTGATGTTGCCAAATTTAGGGGCAGCTATCCTCCACTTTTTCATTTAAAATTCTTTAATTTTTTTTTCATTTTTTTTTAGGGGGGGGGGTCTGGCAAAATTTGATACCATTTTACATCTATGTTTTCTGAATCACATTAAGCCCCATTTCTCTTTTTTTTTTTTCTGTCGCAAAGAAACTCATTTTGTGAAAGTAAAACACATTTTTATGTCTGCGTCATACTAAGTTTTAATAATGACATTTCATTCTCATAGAGATTTAGTCTTTACCTCTTGGAGAATCACTGGTGGTGTATAAGTTTATCACACAAAAATATGAGGTACAATAGTAATGGTTCATTAATAAAAAATATGGTTCAACAAAGCTGGAATAAAATATGAATTCACAAGTCAAACAATACAAAACTTTTGTATTGCATCAACTACAATCAGATACATTTTCAATAAATATGCTACATTAAAGATAGTAAAAAAAAAAATTAGCAGCAGCTCAAGTTTATGTGTATATATATATATATATATATATATATATATATATATATATATATATATATATATATAATTATGCATATGCACCTGAATTCTCCAATTATTTTATTTTTAGTTCAAAATCTCACTTTTTGTCAACGTCACATCTCTAGGTAAGACTAAAATTGTTCTTAAAAAAAAAAAAAAAGGAAAAAACAAGCCAAGAGAATTACTTGATATCTTATAATATCTTTCTAACAATCATCAGATATTCATGACAAGACAAGGAAAAATAAATAAACATTATTTTGCACTACTGGAAAAGATTTTATGCCAAAAAAATTTGGAATGTAAATTGAAAAACTCACTTTTCACTTGCTGCTTTTGCTTCTTCTTTTGTTTCAGGGGCTTCTTTTTTAACCTCTTTGTCATCCTTCTTTGTTTCTGAGGTATTAAATTAAATATCTTTATCAATAGTCATAAGTATGAAATCTAAGTCTGGTGTTAATTTAAGAATTTTTAGTTTATTGGAGTGTACATGACATTTTTGCACTTAGGTGCATGCAGAGAAATGGGATAGGACATTTTTGCATTAGAAAAAAAAAAAAAAAAAGAAAACAACAAAGAATTACACAACAGGTTTCTTACTCTTACAACTTGGTGAAAGTAAAGATTTCAAGAAAGCAAAGGCAGACTAACTGATAATACAATATGTCTAGAAAAAATCTCTTTTCTAGTTACTTTCATTATTTCTAAGTATAGACTCACTTTAATTTTTAAGTTTGGTCTTAACTTGTCTTTTCGATCACCACACTATTCCATATTATGCATTCATTATCACTATTTTTGTGTTTACAAAAATTAACTTATTTTAAATATTTAATTTATGAGGAGAAACAGAATTTGAGATGAAAACTAAAACTTAATGAGAAATAAAAAGAGAAATAGTTGTGCAAATGCCATCTTGCTTTTTCTGCAAGATGAAAAAAAAAAGGGTAACAGATTAATATCTTTCTTTGCCAGCGTTTCATTGAAACTTGAAGAATTATCAATAAGAAAAAGTAAGTCCAGCAATGACTTTTGAAATTACAGCCTGTGAGATTTACTTTTGTACAAAACAAATCTGCTTTTGAGTGACAGTAACATAGCTCATCTCTCAACTGAGTCCAGAATGCAATGGCTAACTCTAAAACTTTGGACATTTCCATGAAAAGATCACAAATTTAGAAAAATTCAAATTTGTATTCTTTCTATTTAAAATTTAATGAAAAAAGTTATTGAACAAAAAAGTGCACTTTATCAGCATATACTAAATAAGCACATTTTACATTGTAGACATGACTTTTTTTTAAATTTTGAACTTAATTATCTCAGTGTAATACTCTATGTAATGTAGCTGTACACTGTATGCCCAGCCTGAGTCATGGCTTGGTTCATATATATTCTTTGGGATAGTCAAAACTTCAATTTATTAAGCTCATTTCCCTTGCAAGCCTTGTGCATAGTGAATGAAACTTCAGTTTCTTTCTTCAGTGTGTTTATGGCCGTTAGATCTAACCACTAATTCAGAAAGACTGGAATATATGGTGAGGTTTCTAGATAAAGATAGCGTAAGGCTGGATAAAAAGCTGATTTAAATCTAAATCCAGATTTAATGAATGGAACCAGGGATAGAGTTTTGATTTGAACTGAGCTTCTATTACTAGATATAAGATTTTTATTCTATATGCCTGAATAAAATGTCAAAACTGCCTACTTAGATGAACCTCAAGCACAAAAAACTTAAAATCTGAGGCTCAAAACTATTGTAACCCAACTAATTAAATATTTGTGCTTATTTGTATGTATGCAAAGATAACTTATTAAAATACATGAGTATTCTGCAGTAACTTAATGAAGAGCAGTATTGTCAATGCTGGGTCTATGGGAGAAACTGTTCTTCATGTGGCGACGTCAGAATACTCATGGGTAATTTAATTATGTATTGTGAGCAACTTTAGAGATGTAAAACAAAATAAAAACTGGGTCTATAAGGATTTAATCTAATTCTCAATTTATTTATAAAGAAAAGAGCATACATGTAACTTTGTAAATGCAAAATAGAAATTAAAAATGATAAAGAAAAATATTGATGGAGCCTTCATTTATGTTAATATAGACAAGATCAGTGTTACCTGATTCTCCCTCTTTTTTGTCCCCAGCATCTGTCTTCAATCTTTTCTTTTTGTGGTCTCTTCTGTCCTTCCTTCCTCCATCTTCATCCTCACTGTCTGAGAACTCTTCTTCACATGCTATTCTTTTATCAGCCTGACGGACTGGAGACATTATTTGTTGCATGAGTGTTCATGTACAAAGAATGTAAGAAGTCTTATATATATGAAACTATATATGCATCAGAATGAAATGCCATCAAGATTATGCTAAATCAACAACGCTATATATATATATAACTGTGTTCTTGAAAATTTTGTCCAAGAACAACTTGAAAATCTCTGCCTGTAGAATTAGGACATTTTAAGGATAAATAGGTGTAATATAGACGCAAGAAGCTAGATTTCAACTGACTCATATCATATTTTGTGAAAATAAGGAAGTTAAAAACAGACTTTTTCCATCATTCAACTTGTAAATTATTGATTGTACCCTAAATTTTGCTTCCCACATAAAAAAGCACAATTAATGTGGTACCAGCAAAAAAAAAAAAAAAAAAAAAAAAAAAAAAAAAAAAAAAAAAACTGGTGTGGAGTTGGAAAATGTGCATAAACAATAAAAGATATAGATATTGATTAGAGTTCATGATTACTTAATTTAGATCTAGAATCTTTGAATTCACAAGCCAGTTGATTCTTGGGGCCTAATCAAGCACATTAGCATGATGTAAGGAGGGGAAACATTGATTGGGAAGGACTGAGGCTTGCTTTTCTTTAGCAGATCTGCCAAATTCAAACTGTTTTCAGGGACACCAAGGTCCATTTTCAGGGACAAAAGATAGTTTTGAGGGACACGCATGCACGCAAAAAACAGACAGCATTTTAATGCTTGACAAACAACTTTAAGTTTGAAGATTCAAATGTTGCCAGATTATACAGCACACTATTCCTTGAAAACGTTTTTACAATACTTTGGCTGTCCTTAGTGGTGTATATGGTGAATGATTTGAAAGTTTATGTAAAATCAGTGAAATGACTAATGAAGTATACATCTGCCTTGTTTTATATTTAGACCTACAAATGAGGATAAGACAATATTTTTATGCCCACAATAGATCAAGACAAAGTTTTTGATAGTAAATATCAGGATTTTCTCATTAAGTAACTAAGAAGAGTAGTCAGAAGGCAGACATAAAATAAGACATCCTTAGGATACAGTTGAAAATTATATATTGTATTTGGTGTGGCTGTTTGAAATTTGATGAAATAAAGGCTAATCATAGGATTGTACTTTATTCTCAGGGGAAAAAAAAAGGCTTCATTGTGTGAACATTCCATCCTCTCTACTGTTCTAAACCTGAATATTTATTAAAATTCGCCTAGATTTCACTGCAGACATGCCTACCCTTGAAAAATTTTTTGAGGAACATCAAGGGCAAAAATGCGGAACATTATATAAAAATGAGAAACAAACCTGAATATAACAGGAACTGACGCTGATTAAACAACAACAAAAAAAAAAAATCAACACTCAATTCAACTAAGTTCCAATCAATCATAGTAATGTACCTTTAGGACGGGGGAGAGTATAGAGGATATCAGTTCCTGTCTAAATCGGCACTAACACTAAGCCACTGCTTAACATTTAGCCTCCATTTTGCTTAACTTTGGGTCACTTATTTCAATGTTACCTTTGGAATTCAATTTTATTAACGTTTCTCTAACAGAAAATTCCATTAAACATTTCCCTATTCTATCCTTAAAATGCGGAATGCCTCGATGCATTCTTTTCGAATACAATGCTGTCGTCTTTTGCGGGTTGGAGCTTCTGTGTAGAGCAATTTCTTTTCGGTCATTTTGACGAGACATAAACTTATCCAAGATACGCAGGCCTGATTGTATTATATTAAGTTCTGTCATGGGACTGGCAATGGCAAGAGCCTAGCATCAATCAGACAGTCTCGCACCGAGCCTAAGTTCAATGTTGGGTTTATAACTTCTCTAGATATAAGACGCGCATAGGTAATCTTGAAGTCTAGATAATTAAGTTCGACCAAACCATTGACTCACAATAATAGTTGACAGATTTAAAACGGGAAAATTATCTCAAAACTTTATTTTTATCAAAATTGAAATTCTGCCACAATGATTTTCATAGATTGAGGTCGCTGATTTCAAATTTGCCATCAGAATTTTCGTATTTGCTCTCCTCGCAAAGATATGTCTGTTGTAAAAAAAACCTAGTCCAGGTGAGTGACATCACACTTGAATGACTGACCGTCAACGGGGCAACAGTAAGTGATGGTAGGCCTCACCACGATGTTCATCTATAGATGCACTGCACGGATAGGTTTGCCCAAAAACACCCCAACCCCTCTTCAGTCTGCAAGATGCATGCTTGGTGTTATGAAAAAAAGGTCTAGCAAAGAGTGCCATGTATTTAATAAGTTTGAAAAGTTTGTTGCAGTGTTAACGCCTTTGTTTTTTGTTTTTTTTTCTCTCTGACTCTAAGTCCTTTAATATTCTCGCGTTGTTTATGCAGAGAAGCGCCGCTAAATCTAGACTAGGTTTATTTCTGTATGACCAATCACAAATCGACGAAATTGCAGATTTTGTGATAAAAATGCGGATTTCCAGAACGCAGGTCATTTTCTGGTAGAATTCCGGGACGAATCCGGAATTTCCGGAACGGTAGGCATGTCTGTCACTGTCTATAACTTGATTCACAATACAGATAAATATAAATCGGACTTAGCCCAAGTAAACAGATCAGGACTATTCACAGTATACAACTGCAAGATTTATTAAATCTTAACCTTTAAAAGATATCTATTGCAGTTTATACCTAATGCGCAGATCTAGAAATTATATGATTTTATGAAAAAAAAAGCAAAAAGTATCGAGGTCTGCATTAACTAATCTCAAAGAAAATTACACTGATCTAGCTCTTCTTCAGTTATGTTATAACTGTTAATACTTCCTAAGCACAGGGATGCAACTCACATAAATAATTAACAGTAACAAAAAACCAAAGGACTTCTAAATAGGGTATCCACATTAATGATCAGGGAAAAAATGAAAGTAAGAACTGTAAACAAAAATGAGACTGGTTCAAGGTGCTTTATTTTCAAAAGTTTATATTGACAAAAAGAGAGAACCATAGTGAAGCAGTATGATTATAGGATATATCAATATAAATACTGAACAACAGGAAAATGAAAATGGAAAGAAAACTAACTTTATTTGTGGAAGAGCGGATAAATGAGAAAAGCAAAAAATCAGGGTAAATTTTTGTCCCAAAACAAAGCTGAATTCTGGGACAATTCTATCAAATGCGGGACTGCGAGAAAGACACTCATTGTCGGGGATTGACCCGCAATTTGAGGGATGGTTGGCAGGTCTGCTTCAGTTCTTACATAAGGTAGCTTTATAAAGGAATAAAAATATAAACCTAAAAGAAAGTTCACATTCAAAATGCTGTATATGAAAAAAGAAAGAAATCTAGAAAATAAAATAACAGTGCTCAAAAGGATGCATATAATTTGGGATTTTAGCAAATCAATAAGAGATCTATTTGAGCCGATTCTGGAATGGGTTATTCAGTTTATGTAAACTTACTTGAAATTCTTTGATCAGGTGGGGCTTTGTCATCTTCTTCTCCACTATCATCATTTAGAGCATCCTCAGGAATAGCTGAAAAAAGTGTTGTAAAAAATTATTTTCTATGACTATTTCTCTTGCTACAGAGAT
>BLXT01003724.1:798758-813399 GCA_019648995.1 Plakobranchus ocellatus
CAAAAGAAAAAATGTAATAAAATGCTAAAACAAAAACAAAATGATAATGATTTTCATACATGTTTTGTTCCACTGAAGCACAAATGGATTCTGAATGTGAAGGCAGACTACAAAATTTTATACTCAATAAACTTTTTAAACAATTACCTTGCATTTGGACACCTGGAGCGTGGGGCAACATGCGAAGATTTTCAAACAGTCTTGTCCTGAGAAAAGTTTTTAAACTTTAAAATATCTCTATTGACAATAAAAGCAACTTAAATGATGACAAATTATCTCTGATAAGTTTGACTTTTTTTTCTCCAAGCTCCTGCTGCATAACAACTATCAATGAAGATTTGTTATCTTGCTATATTCTGTAATTAAGAGATGAATTTAAATACTACGAAGAAAATGATAAGCAAATTATCCTATTACAAAAATGCTTTCTTAAAATTCATGGCATGATTTCATTTTTTCCAAATGTGAGGTGGTCTGAGAAAACCTGTCAGGTTGTGCAAAGATTGTTATTGAGAAATGGGCCTTAACAGAGCTTGAAGGTCAGTCATGGTCAAATTTGAGTTAAGGTCAGATCATTATTCAACAACCATTTCTACACCTTTTCTGTGAGTTTAAACGCAAAAAGAAATTGACAAATAAATTAAATTTTGCATTTTAAAACGGTGTATTGAGCAAAATGTTGAAAATTACATTATATTACAAAAATCAACTCCAACAACTTTGCGCCTTTTGAACAGCGGACTCATGAATTCCCACCCCATCACACCATATTATATCATTAGAAAGGGAAATTCCTCAGCTTTTCATTCATAACTTGTGCGCATGAATACACTGACTTAGATTAGTCTTTGTGCACCTTTACACACCCTCTCTCAAAGCTTTCAGGCACTGCCCACTCCTGCAGCTTTTTCTCCTTGAGCCACGTCAATAACTCTGTATATTCTCAACTATTTCTTTCAAGTGATATTTTATCTCATCAGTAAAATTAATTATAATGACTACAGCAGTTGCTAAGAGTGATAACAATAACAACAATGACGGACAAGGTGATTGCTAGGCATTTCTATGATCAGTCTTCATGACTTGGCCTTTGATAATGATCTCAGAGAATTAATTGTCTGACTGCTTCTGTGATAATAAAAGTCCGGAGGAAGATGAGGATGCTACAACTGACGGAAATAAATGAATATAATATATCTTTATCGTGTTCACTTTGTCAATATCCCAAATCTTGGTCTACATCCAGATCTAGAATAGGTCAGATCTATATCTAGATAGATTCTATCCTAACCTGTTTCTCCTGATAAATCTAGACCTATCCACTTTTCTGTATTTTCCAGGAACAATCTAGACCTAGATATAGATCAAGTTATGTCTTGTCTTTATCTCCATTCTAGATATTTCTATGACTATTGTAAAAGAAAACAATGCTTTGAGTGGTCTAAAAAGTAACTTTCGCAATAGTTTGACCCTATATTATTGTTCAAAACATGGATTTTTACTCAATATGTTGGATATGCAATAATATTATAGCAAAAAAAAAAATCACTGAAAGAGCTTTTTTGTTATGGAAAACAAACAAAAAAAGAAGGAAAAAAATATTACTTTAAACACGATTTTCTCATTGTGTCATATGCATGTTTTTTGAGCCTTTAAATTATGATAACTCAGGCTAGAATTAAGATATTTTAGAAATTCAAAGACCAAAATGATCAGTAATTTCTCAGCTTTAACTCACAATATAAAATTTTCACATCCTGGCGGGTTTTCTCAGACTGCCTCAAAAATTACTTTATACTGCTTCTAATAGGCCAATTAATGCAGACCTACTAATCTAACAAAATCAATATTAATATTCCAGACAAGGAAAAAAAACTATTTAAATGAAAAAAAAAAGAGTATTATTGAGAGACAGCTGAAAGAAAGTTTTTACTCCTAAATCTCTATTTTAAACTCAATCTAGATCTTTCACATTTTACTTCAGTTATTTCCCTATCCCTTAGAGTAGAAAATTTAAATCATAAAAGAGATCCTTTACATCCTCTACCATCAAATGTAAGAGCCACATTGTTATGATGATTTGAGGAATTAAATCCCAGTGCTAAAAAAGAGAATAAGACTGCACAATGTCTGGGCAACTGCTCCATTGCAAAAGATTCCTTTATCAAATACTGATTTTTTTTTAAGAACACAAAGAACCATAATGTACTTATTTATTTTTTTGGGGGGGAGGGGGAGGGGAGAGAGAATGATGATGAATTCAACCACCTTGCACAGAAGCATCATTAATTCTTAAAGTTTTTTGATGCCTCCAAACAGACACCATGGAACGTCTATACTAACTTGGCCTAGCCTTGCCTACATCCAATTTAACATAAACAACTATGTCTAAATCTGTAAAAAAAAAACTTGAGCTCAATTAGTTTATCATGGTCTTGATGCTTCTTCAAAACTGCAGATACATGTCCATGTACAATCCAATTTAGATCTAGGTTTGGGTCTAAACTAGGTCTACCAATGCCTCAGTAGTTTTGCCTTTGGATCTTTACAACAGGATGAAAAGAGAGAGAGAGAATGCGATAGAAAGAATGATGATGGCATACACTAGACACCAAGGAATTTCTTTAGTTGGAGCTATCTACACGATGTAAAATTTTTTTTTGGTAACTCGAATCTATGGTTGAAGTCTCACGCCTGATTAGCCTCTCAGAAAATATAAAAAAAAAGGACAATTGCCGAGTCTTTAAGATGGGTGCATTTGAGCCCTCAGGTACAGAGATAGGTACGGCCTACATTACATACAGCTGAGAAGGGAGGAGGGTAGCTTCATTGGGGCTTTGTTTATTCTTGCATGGGATTCTCCATTAAGACAAAACAAAAGGAAACTGAAAAAGCTAAGCTGGCCCTCAGGAGCAATGAATTGGAAATATCAGGACATTTGTACATTAGATAAGAACAGATAGGCAGGCCTATTACACTTCAATAAATTACAAATTTTATCTTCCTTTTCTTCTAATCAAAATTCTATTTAATCATCTGTATAAAAAATCAGAATTAAAGAAACTTTATTTAAAAAACTTACTTAATTTTGTCCATGTATTCTGGTGTATTTTGGTTGGCCATGTTTGAGGGGCTTATGTGGAGTTTGAAATCAGGTCCATAGTATTCAAAATAGTCATTGTATGGAAGTTCTGTGAAGCACAATAAAAATTACACCTAGGATAAATAAAGCTGGAGATGAATCAAAGTTACAATAATTTTTAAATTCCTTCAACAAATTTCAGACAAATGTAACACTCATTTTATACTCACAAAATTTTGAAGTAAGAGCAACATGTATAACTCTTGTTTTTTCAGGGCAAAAACATTAAAAAAAAGCACACAGGCAATCACAAAAAAAGATATGGAAAATTGAATACCATTAGCCACATCACAGTTGAGAGCTATAGATGTTTCATATGTCCAGCAGCGAGCAACATTGCGAATAGTGTAACCACCACCACCAAGCAACAACACTGGGAGATTCCATTTTTTTATATACTCCACACACCTGCCATGGCCTGGATTAAAACAAAAATATATTGTCCTGAGATCAATCCTATGAATGTATGTTGGGCATAAAAATTTTAAGATTAAAGCAAAAGTGATAAAACAAAATGTATGAATATGATTGCAATTTTGCCATAATGAAGCTAGAAAAAAGACGATGAAAAAAATTATAACTTATGTAAACCCACTCCTAGCATATATCAATACTGAATTAAATTTAGCAAGAGAACATGTAATGAACTACTTAACAGAAGCCAAAGCACTGCCAAAAGATGGCCATTTTAGTAATCAAAACTGATTGAAGTATTTTAAAAACAGATTTTGTAGAACTTTCACAAACAAGGAAGTTTAAAAAACTGGGACATATATGATTGCTTTACTCGATGCATCACAATTTAAAAATGTAGCAAAGTATTAAAGAAGGGTCCAAAACGAACTATAACTATCAATTTCTGTAACTGCATCAAGTTAAAGAAAAAAAACAATTTCTTCTTTAAAATTTCAATTATAAATATCTTAACATTCCAGGAAATACAACAGCAGCTATTGTGTTTCAAAACAGAATGTTAACATGGAGCAGTTCCTTTAAAGAATTCCCTTCTGAAAATATTTATTGGATTAAAATCTAAGATCAGGAGATCTGCTGGGCGGAAAATTATTGCAAACTGTTAGGGTTTTTCAACAAAAAATTCAAAAACGCCTGAAACCCAGCTAAAACTGGAAATTTGACAATTCTGATTTAATGTCAGACAGTTCCTCATTAACAAAATGTCTGATCAAATCGATGAAAAGAGATAGAAGATAAAACTGGACTTAATTAATGAGAATTTTATATATTTTATCTAAAGAGCTTGGAAGTTTACAAAGTCAAATAAACTATTTATGGGATTTTTAAGAACAACGTATAGAAAAGAAAAATTTAAAAAGCAGAGAAAAGGACCAAGCAGTTACCTTTAAGTGTGAGATTGAAACAGCCAAGCCTGTCGCCAGAAAGAGAGTCTGCACCACATTGTAGCACTATGGCACTGGGCTGAAACATTTCCATCACCCTGGTTATAACCTTAAAAAAAGGTATGCAGGCACAATAAATCATTCAAAGGAAAAAAATTTATGATGGCCCAAAAAGCCAGGAAAAGCAGTATTCCCGCTTACTAATCATTCTTTATTGAAAAATGAATATTAATTTATTATTGCTGTTGATATAACAGACATTAATTGCACAAGATAGAATGAGCTTAAGAAATGATAAAGCTAAAGCAGACCCATTTACATTGTTCACCAGTTGGGGGATAAAGAGATTAAAAAAAAATGGTGGATCAAAATGCAGATTATACATAAAAAAAAATTGAGTATGATGAAGATAGAAATAGGTGTTAAATCTTGATCTTGCCTAGGAAGAGGAGGGACAGAGAGACACTCAGAAAGGTAACAACAAAGGGAGAGAGAGACAGCAAGAGAAACAGGGAACAACAGGGAGAGACACACCTAAAGGGAGCAACAGAGGAAGATGGTGAGAGAGTGGAGAGGGCAGTCAGGCAGACAGAATGAGAAAGAGAGAAAGACAAAGGCAATCAGACATAGAGAGTGAAAGTAAGTCAGGCAGAGAGGAGAGGGGGGGGAGAAAGGCAGTCAGAGAGAGAGAGGGAGAGAGAGAAAAAGAGAGAAAGGTAGTCAGACAGAGAGAGGAAGGGATAGAAAGAAAGAAAAAGAGCAACTGGCATACAAAAACATTAGGGAAAAGTTAAATGAAAAAAGACATTCACATCGATGCTAATAAATATTAGAGAAGGAAAGTTACGTTTCATAAGCACGATCAAAGTCAATGAGAGAGAGAGAGAGAGAGAGAGAGGGAGGAGGAGGAGAGAGAGAGAGAGAGAGAGAAGGAGGAGAGAGAGAGAGAGAGAGAGGGGTAGGTTAGGTTGGTAGACATACCAGTATGTAGATATTTAAAAAAAGAATCTCTTAAGATAGAATCGGGCATCTTGGCAAGTATTAAGGAAAGTACAGTTTGTATCGACCATAAATTAACTGTTTCATGCTATTATTAGTATTAAAAGCATGCATAGTCGGCACCTCAAGTTTCTTTGATAACAGATCTATTCTAAGGCTGACTAGATGGTTGGGAACAACCTCTGATTTCTTTGATCTTTTGCCTACATGGTGGGCTTACTACGCTAGGCCTAATACTGGATGTGCAATACTACAATAGCTTACTTGCTTGCCTATCAATGGTCAATGAATTAATTATTTCATTTTACAATACTCTGTTCAGAGTGGACATAAAAGGTGGTATTGTTTTTCTTTCCAAACATTGGGCATTAGAGTAACAAGCTGAAGGGGCGGTGAATAAGTATGGCAAGAAACTTTGGGAATAAAACAAATCAAACAAAAAATTAGACTGAGGTGCAACGCCAATCGCTGATTTTCACAGGCACCGAAGATCCATTGAGTGGCATAAAAACTAGAGGTCACAAAGTGGTTTTCATGACATTTAGGGACCGTCCCATTATTTAATTGCAGGATACTGATTCAAAACTATAAAAACTATGCAGGCCTACTTGGCTGATAAAACTATTTACGAAAAAATATGGCAATGAGCTTTAGATCCATACCACATTTTTTGTATATCGTAAAAAGAAAGAAAATCAAAGAAAATGGAAGATAGATTTAGGAGATTTGTCAGCCCTTGCTGCACTCAGAGAAATTTTCTTGATGCTGAGCGCAGGCATAATTTTGTATTTGTTGGCATAATGTTGGCAATCATAAAACTATCAAAAAAACAATAAATAACACAAAAAATTCAGAAATCTGAAAGGTTGGAAAGGCAAAAAGTCGGAAATCCGATTTAAATCAGAAAACTGGCATCCCTGAATACTGACAAAATTATCCATATCTCTAGCAATAAAAGTTAAATCGCTTTGCATGCATCTGATCTTGACATTCAAAAAAACATTACAATACAGATATATATGTTAATTACTGAGCTGTTAAACATTTTTGGCTTCCTTGTGATCCTGAAACAGTACATTTTTTGAATTGAAGAAAAATTAAGCTTTTCTTAATATTCAGCCCCATAGATAAATTATTTGAGCCGCTATACTCTCTTTTAGAGTGTACAATATAATCTGATATCCCACATTGTACCAAGTCATATGATTAATGAGTATTCCATATAAAGATAAAACATGCATCAAAAGAGACCAGGGCAAGTCTCTCTGGTAATAGACACAAGCGGCCTATAATACAATCGCAACAGTACATACAGATCTATTTTAATAGCTGCAAAAAGATATGGGTCACCTTAACAATGACAATATTTACATCTTTGACATTGAGACAAATTGAGATAGATAGGACCTATTAAATATAAAAAGACTGGGAATGTGAAGGATCATAAATTTTGCAGGCCCTTTTTTTTTCTTTTTATAAAAAGTATTCAGAAAAAAAATAAGCATCATGATCCAGACCCTTGTTTAGGGTTCTAGTTCTGTGAATTTCAACTAATTTTTCACAATGGTTTTGTTTGAGGCCTAGGCCCTCGGCATTTTTTTTTTAAAATAGCTGCTTTTGTGAGTGTATCTTTTACTTAATAGCACATTATACAGTTTTTAGAAAGATGGAACTTTCTGTTCATGTCTTGTTTACACAGGTAATCAGTGTGAGATATTTTTAATAATACTACAGCAGTAAAAAAGTGAATAGATGAATGACAAAATTTGCGTGAAAGAAATAGTGACAAGGTTTTGTTCTGTCTTCAATAGCAGGATTTTAAAGACGGGAATGCAACACAAGAGCAACAATACAGTATGAAGATCTGATAAGGCAGAGGACAAAAGAAAAATCAGACATGTCACCAGCCATAAAAACTTACTGGCTTGAAAATACTTTCATAGGATTCATCATCAATACCATCCCTGAGAGGGAAATTTACTGCATAGTATTTTCCTTTGCCAGCACCAATGTCCTGTGGATTAAAAAAAATGTGCCATTGTTTACTGCCTCCTAAAAAACGTTTTTTCTTCAAGGATGAAGCTCTGTAATCTTCTTAGTTCCATCAAACTAACTACTCTATCCTCATTAAAAAAAATCATAATATGAATTCTTGATAAAATATGCCTCAAAAATCTACTGCTAAAGTTTGACTTTGTCATTTATCAGTTTAATACAGAAAATAATTCTTTCTGTTACATCAAGTTAAGACCTAACTTTTTTACCAAGAATATTTAGGACAGCCGAGTGAGAAAGAGAGGGGAGGCAGGGTTGTGTGTTTGTGCCTGTGTGCGGCCACACACACCACAGACACATATATTTTGTATATTGAGGAGATTGCTATGTAGGAAAATACATTACAGATTCATTCACTTCAGATTAAGTGCACATAATTTTCTAACTCAAGAATGTGTAAAAATGATGCAACTCTCAGCAGTTTTACCTTTGCCTCTAAATATTTTGCATTACAAACATAAAATTGCCCACCTTTTTTCCCCTTCTAACTTCCATTATTTGAATTAGCAAGAGTCTTTTTACTTACAAATGAAATGAAGAAGACAAGAATGGTTCATTTGATATATAACTTAAAATCATTCCAAGCACCTAAATTCCAGAATCAGTATTTTGAATACCCAGCATAGAAAATAGCATGATATTTTTTTCAATCAACCTCACTTACCCTAAGATCTCCTGTCCCAGGAAAATATTCCCCATACTTATGGAATGACACTGTCATCACACGATCTGTTGTATAGAAAGCTTCCTCAACGCCGTCTCCATGATGAATGTCTATGTCTACATACAAGACCCGTTGGTGATACCTGAAATAACATATTTTCAGCTCTCATACCCAGGAACTGTAAATGAGGATATAAGATCTAAAATACTTGCACATTTCATGGTATTATACTGTCATCTGCATCTGATTGCCAAATTTCAACTCAAAGTTCTAAAGTTTACTCAGCCATAGATGCTATGCTCTTGAACAAATACCATTAATACATGAAACAATATGAATGATTACCTTTTATTTATAAACTTATATTTTTTTCAGTGAAACACAAATATGAAAGTGGGCAAGAAATACAAAAATGATTCCTTCTCTACAACATTGATATTTTCAGTGACAATTTTAACGCAAAGTTGATCTTCATGGCGACCACCTTTTTTGGGGGAATCACCAGTGAGGATAACAAAGTTATCCATAGTTCACACTGAAAGTATCTTGCCTAGACTCTGCACTGTAAATCTAAAAGGTACAGTACTGGCTTTACTACATAAACAAGCATAACAAGAGTTGGGCTTGATGACAGATCTATTATTATCTAGAAACTATTTTACTAGCACTTTTACCTAGATTTGAAGAGGCTTTCACAATTCATAAATAATGCTTTACAAATCAGCAAGCAAAGCTTTGACTAATGCAAAAGGCTTAGCTTAAAATTCACAAGTTTCTGAGATTTGAGGAATAAAAATGTACAGTTTTAATGATGCCTGAAAGTGTGTTAGGTTTTGCTACATTTAGTCTTTAATGTTAAAGCAATAATTATGATTTAAAATAAAAAAAAGGTTAAATTTTATGATGCAGTTGATAGTTCACCAAAATGATACTGTTAATTCACCCTCTCCAAACATTCTACAGTAAAAATACAGAAAATACCCTTGAAAACCTTCCTCCAGTTTAAAATATTTTATTAGCTATTGAAAATAATGTTCGGGGCTTGAAAAATGAAAAAAAATTATGCTGTCTACATCGTGAACTCTGTATTTGAATCTCGAAAATGACTACAATTTCAATCGATTTAAATTTTTCACCGATTCAGCTTCTTAGCTTTTCCAAAAAGTGGAAATAAGGCTTACAAAAGAAGTAGAAGAGAGTTATTTAAGTGAAAACTTGATTGTGTATATTAATATTGTTTTCACGCACAAGAGTTGGCATACTTTAAATTCACACATCTAAAAACATGTAGTTCAAACTTACTTGAGCAACTCCAGAATTCCTAAAACTATGTCATTTACATAGCAAAACCCTGATGCCTCTGATTTTTTAGCATGATGAAGTCCACCTGCCCAGTTGACAGCAATATCTGCAGCCTGTTTGTTGAGTTTCACAGCTCCCGCTGGAAAGGATATGACAAACTGATAAATATGTCAGCACAATCATTAAACTTGCCTCATAAAGAAAGTGTACAATTAAATTGAAAACAAATATAGTACGAGACACATGTAGATTTCAAAAAACAATGTCAACTTACCAACAGATCCACCTGTGGATAGCTGACAAAATTCATACATGCCATCGAAGACAGGACAATCCTCACCAACATTGACTGAAAAGGTAAAAAAATGAGAATGCAGTTATGATTGAAGCCATGATCAACACCAGTCCATAAGCAAAAATTTTAAATGCTTTCCTGTTAAGCATGAACATTTCTAATTGAAATAGCCAGAAAAAAAAACCTTCATTAAAAAAATATTGTCCAAGGCTGTAAATTGTCTTTATTGCATAGGACATAATAGGTTCGTAGCAAAAAAAAAAAAAAAATCTCCGATTCAGCTGTTTCACTGTTATGGAAACTCAATCAATAAATCCATATATTTTCCTGCATAAAAAAATATGAACGAGTCACTCCAAAAGTATATCAAGTTTAAAAAAAGCCTTATGGCTCATGTCCCCTACATAGAAATGTACACAGATTGAATCTTATACTGTTGCACTGATTATGCCCCTTGTGTTAATGCAATGTGAAAAAAATACGAGGCAATGTTAACAAAAACAATTTCGTTTTGTTTCATAAATTAAAATGTCTTATGCTTTACAAAAACAGTAACAATTAATAAATTAAAAAAGAAAGCTGATTGTGCTTGACATATATATTTAGAATCAGAAGCACTCAGAAAGCTCTGTTATATTATTAACACAATTCCTTAACTTCAGGTTACATTTTCTAGCTAAGTCTTACTTAGCGACATATAAAAAAATTTTTCAAAAAAGTAAAATGACACTTTCATCACTCATAAAACTCATCCATTTTATTTATTATTTAGACTTGGAAGTTAATGTTTCCATAGCAACAACAAAAAAATTGAAATCCAACATTATTTAGAATTAAGTGATCCATCCAAAAATGAGCTAGGAAATAAGAAAAAAAATGTAATGATTAGTATGTACTATATATTTTTTATTTATTTTAAAGGTCATCCTCACATCTTTGCATTTGCTTGTTGTATTCAGCCATATTGTCTGGCCGTATGCTTCGTAAGAACTTTATGTAGTCATCACTGTGAAATTTAGTCATTTCCTCTGCTGTTGCCTTATGAGGTCTCTGTTGAAAGAAAAAAGATATTAAGCTAATAATCAAGCAATTAACCCTATTATTCATTGCTCTAGAACTACTGTGTGATGAATATGCATTCCTCTAAAAAAATACCCGTCTCACAAAATGAATCAAGTTGCAGGTCCACATATTAAGTGAGATTAACTCATAATATGTAAGTATAGAAGTAAATACTCTCAATACTTTATATATATATGAAGCCTTTCGCATGTCTATAGAAAGTTTTCCACTTAGAGAGGTGAGTAATTTTCACCCCTCTAAACAATGGTTTTCATTCAAAGTCAATCATGCAGAACTGCAACTCAACTCATTTTGTCAGACCGCTACACATATACTAAGTCTCTATCTGGGGCAATTTCTTGAAAATGTCAATATAATATACAATATAATTACAAGTAAATTTGAATCAGTGTATTAATTAGTGCGCATACTGCAGATAAAATTTTGTGCCAAATACATGCCACTTCATCTAGAAATTTGAAGATCCTGCACATGTTCTAGACCTAATAAATGGTGGACACGTTCAAACCCTAAGATCTATATTTTTGAGTCACTAAAGCGTTAATTGAAGTTATTTATTTTGTTAATAGATGTCTGTCTTTGCATTCATGCTGAAGCAAAAATCGTTGAAAAATTTACTGCCTCTTACCTTTGAATAAATATAGTAAAAGTAAACAATCATCAACTCAAACTTATAAAAACAAATCAAACAAGAGTACACCGTTATACGTAAAAATGTTTCACCCTAAAAGGCTTTATCAGAAAAAAAATGACGAACACAAATAAACTACCACAGAAGGTACTAAGGGAACAAGCATGACATAAAATATAACCTTAACGTTGAAAATGCTTGATGTAAAATGAAAAAATCAGTAAAAGAAGAGTATTATTAGAAGGTGCAAAAAAAAAAAAAAAAAAAATATGTATAAATATGCAGTTAGACATACATAGAATATCAATACACATACATACAAATGTATATGAGTGAAAAGACATCCACATGCGAATTCAAATAAAGCATGTACATAGTAAGAATTATATTTTTTGTGAATGAGGAAGAAGAGTCTAGAATTATCTCTCTCTCGGTCTCTCTCTCCTTTAGTTGTCCCCTTTCTCTCTCTCTCTCTCTCTCTCTTCAATTCTATTTATCTGTTTCTGGGAGTACAGTATTTGTGTACCTTTTTTATCTTTGAATCAGCACATTGGCTTTTGTCAATTACCAAAAACGAGACAAAAAGTATAATAGGCAGGAGAAGCTATTTCAGAATCTCACATTCTTGCTTGTCTTAGCTTTTCATACATTTTTATGTCTATAAAGTCAAAATTCTTTGTTTGTTAAACAGAAAAATCTTAAACAAAAAAAAAAAAAATCTTGCTTGTGCATTGCTCCTCTTTGCCTTTGCGTAATCACATGCGGTATACTGAAAGACTTCTGACAAACAATGCCTCTGAACCAACAGATTCACACCCACCTCTTCCTGAAAAGGACCTTGCAAAATAGACTATCTTCCTTGTCTGGAACCGACATTGGCAACCATGTTCCTCCATTCAAACCTATTCTCAGTTAACCTTGTTAAGTTGTTATTGCTACCCTTGCCAATTGCCCATGACTTAAGATTTTCAATAAAAGTTATTCTCTGTCTACCTCTACTGCGTTTGCCTTCAATCTTTCTTGTAATTGCTAAATGTTCTAAACCCTTGTGTTGGCAAATATGGCCTAAAAATAGATACACAAGCAAAAAAAAGACAAAAAGAAAAGAAATGCATACTAAAACTCTTGTCTCCCATCTCCAGCCTAAATCTTGCACCGGCTATAATCTGCCTTCTGTGCAATGTTGAATCATGTGCTATGGGAGAGGCTGTTACCATTTGTTGAGGTTGAAATCATGAAATGCAATATATCTTGTTCCACACCAGTAGGCCTTATAAACAGAAGGGCTTTACATTGCTGTACCTACAGGTATCACTCCTGACAACAGGAGCTTCAGTGACTACACAAGAAGTCTAATCCAATATCAACACTGAAGAACAAGGGCATGATTGGGTAATGAGGTATTATTATTAAGTCCTTCCTAGACCTATCCCATCTTTTTATGGTTGAACAAAAGGGAAGCAGGGGAGGTAGACTGGGTGCAAGCAGGAATTGCTTGAACCAAGGCCATGTTATTTATTGTAAGACTTGGTGGGAATTATTTTTTGGTAAAATGACTCCACAGGTTGAACCCTTTGTCCAAGAGTAGTCAGCTATGAAGCTCTCCCTTAACCAAAATCTGTATGTAACCAAAATGATTGTGAAGTGAGACCATCTCTGGACAGTTACAAGTGAGAAAGGACTACAAAGAAGAAAGCTGGACAGAAGGTTAGGCTTCAGCAAAATGTTGTGTTGTCAGCCATGATGGATACATATATCAAAGTTCAGAGTAGAGCACCTGCATCTAAAATCAGAAAGTCAAAATTTGCTAGACTTTGTTCCCCTAATGTAGTGCTACTTTTAGAAAAGGATAATACCCTTTGCTGTTGTTCATATCATGAAAATTATGAGATATAGGTTAGGGGCATTAAGCAAAAATTACTTGAATTTGCTCAGGCAGACACTCTTGATTTCAATGGCCGTGTGTGATTCATCTGATAAAATTTCATGAGTCCACTGTACAAAGATATAGATTCTGCTTTCAAAAAAGTTCAAAATGAATATCCAATGTAGCAGACACATTTATTTACATAAATGTATACATCTTAACGACTTAACTAAAGTAAAACAAAAAAAAACCCACATAAATTTCCATCTTGCGGTAGAGGCCATAATTCAGTATAAGATTGTGTGTCATCCTTATACGATGAGGTTTCATTGGATGTCCTTGACCATAATAGTAGTTGCCTATATCTCCTGGAAAAAAAAAATTAAAAATCAAAAGGTCAGTTGAAGACATTTTCCTTCAAAAAAAAAATACATCTGGTGATATAATATCCACAAAACAAAACAAAAAGAAATGAAACACTGGCAATATCTCCTCATGAATTCCCATGGAGATAAGACTTTTATTGACTCACTCATTATCTCTACATCCACAGAAATTTCCATGACATAGCTATTGATGTCTCTATCTACAGAAAGGGACTGTTGGATATTGTGCACCCAAAACTTATATAGATGGCTGATAAAGGATATAGATCTGAACTTTTTATTTTTGGGATTTTTGTGACCATCTTTCTGATATTAAAATTTTTTGGAAAACAAAAGCTTTGATACTTCCATTGTGAAATGAGATACTACATATATCAAAATTATCATGATATAAAGGATGACTGTTTCTGCAAATTTGGAATTCACTTTTAAATTGTGAAATAGAGCTTTGAATATCGATATAAAACTGTACATTCATCTTTAAGAATAAGATACACACAATTATTCAATGGCAAATTCTCTCTCACTCTCTCTCTCTCTCATGGAGAGAGAAAAAAAAAGAGACATGCTATTGATTTTTTATAGATTTTCAATTAAAGAATGCATTTTTTATTAAATGTCTATATCTGCAAATATTTCCATTGAGAAGGATTACTGGAAACATGATTTATCACGGTTTGCTTCAATTGCACCAAAAACAGAACAAATAGTTCAGGATTATATTCCAGATTTTTTCCAAAGGTAGTTAAAAAGAATTTTGACCAAAAAGAAAAAAAAAATTATGAAGTTTACCATTTCAAATGGAAACTAAATCACATTCACAAAAAAAATTTGTCAAATTGTTATCCCCGCCATTTTT
>BLXT01003724.1:822572-840795 GCA_019648995.1 Plakobranchus ocellatus
AAAAAAAAAAAGGTTATTGGAGTCTTTGGGTCAGTTATAATCAATAATGCTTTTTATTTCTCTCTGAAAATAAAATGTGATCTTTATTAATGTTTTTTGCGAACATGCCAAAATATTATGTTATCAGAGATGGCATTGACATGTTTAAGATGTAAGATCTCAATTTTTACTAGCCTATAGTGTCTTGAGAAGAATCTTGATATGGGTATTAATTGCCACTAGTTGCTCTTAATTTTGTGTTTTAAAACATAGATTGAAATCTAAAGTGGAATTCTAGTTGTTATTGAGATTAGTTTTAGAAAGATTTTATTTTTGATCATGTTTTTATTTTTACATGCATTGCTTTAAGTTGATTGCATAACCTGTTCTTCCTTTTCTTCCCCCCCTTTTTTTTTTAATTCAACATAATCCCTTTAAACTGAAAAGGGTAAAAAGGGTAAAACCAAAAAGATTTATGGGGCCAAAGTGCTACAAAGCTTTGTTTTTAGGCCCCTCAAACCTAAAATCTGCTAAGCCAAAATAAAAGTTATGGCCATGTGAATTTTGCCTTTAATGGATTCCACTATTTACAGACATTTTATATATATATATATATATATATATATATATATATATATATACATATATGAAAAAAAGCTTTAAAATATGAATTATCAGTCTCCTGTGCATACAAAACAAATTGTTTGATGGCAGTTATATCCAACAGAGGTATAAGGTAAAATTAAACAAAAGTGGCTGAAGATATTGAAGAAGAAATTCTTAGAGAATTTCAATGTGCAAAATTTTTTCTCATTATATCTAAGCTGCTCTCAATTACTTGCCTTTACATCTTGGGCTGGGCTATTCCAGACAAATAACTCATATTGTATGGGTGGGTCTCATATATAAGTACCCATGTGATATGTAATATAATATTATAACTCTTTTATTTCTTTTCTTTCAGTAAAGCAAGCTGGAGGACAGGCTTTGCCATGTGTTGTTGATATTCGCAATGAGGAGCAAGTGCTAAGCACAGTGAAAGAGGCAGTGAGCAAGTTTGGAGGCATAGACATTCTTGTCAATAATGCCAGTGCCATATCTTTGACTCCAACCTTGAAAACCCCTATGAAAACATATGATCTCATGAATGGCATTAATGCAAGGGGCACATATTTATGGTTTGTTTCTATTAAATTATGACTTGTTGAGTCCAAAAATTTGTCTAATTATCAATCTACTTTGTTCAGTACTTTTCTGATACAGAATTTTATATTTTGTGAGTCTTTGTGTTGAATTTTGTAAATTTTGAATAGTAGTAAAGATTAAAAAAAATTTTTTTTAACCTTTCCACATTACATGTGTAGAGACCTAGTTTTTTCCTCTATGTGCACTAGGCCTATAGAGATTATCCCCTGTGGATGCACTATTTTGGGATGTTTTTAAAAATTATATAAAATCACTGGATTTTTTTTTCAAATGTTAATTTTTATGCAGGAAAAAAGTAATGCTATGTATTGAGTAAAATATGTTTTGAAGCTTTGGTGATGTAAAAGTATATTGTGATACAAAAATATACAGTAACAAAGCCTGAGCGGGATTATGTGAATGTATGTTTAGAGGCAAGCTCAGACTGAGCAAGACAGCTCAAATCAAGTGAACACCCAGGCTCAGTCCGGGAGTGAGGTGATGCGAAAAGGTTAATAGCATTCATGAAAGGCAACCAAAACATATTATTACATAGATTTGTATTTATTTTTATGCAAGGCTAAAGTTGAATAATTAGCACTGTGTTAGCAAATCTCAGGTGTTTTGTGTATTAAATTTCATAGTTTTTTCACCAGAATTTTATTGCATTTTATATGAAACTACAATGTAAAATTTATTCTCCAAACTATTTCGCAGACCTGCTTTGAAATATCGACTTATCATTTTTTCAAATTGTTGAATGATGTCACAAAATGTGAACAATCATTTTAAAATTAAGACTTTTCTAAAACACTTTTAACTTATATTATCTTTTGTATCAAACGTAAAGCTGTAGCCTGTTTTATGCAAAGAGAATACTACTTCTATACATTTTTGAAGAAAGATTTGGAAGAGTGAAAGTTTTTTCAAGTACCTATTTCCTCAAAATCAGCCACATTCAATTCACTAAGACTGGTGCCAGGATATAACCAAATGTCAATTGACCCTCAGCTCTCAAGCGTGCCTGCCTCATCTTCTGAAGTCTGAGAATCCACACATCCTCAACATCAGCCCTCCATTGAATCTGAACCCTAAGTGGTTTAAAGGTCATGTTGGTGAGGTTTTTTTTTTTGCCCTCTTCATCAGTTCTCCTGCTGGTACTTTCCTTTTACACATTTCTAATAATGGCAAAAGGTCACTGTCAAGGGAAAGCTTAATTTGTTAAAGAAACAGACTTTTTATGTGTTTTAGGATATTTTTTTTTTTTTTGAAACAAGCATGAAATTTTTTTTTCTCCTCCTTTGGTTCGCTCATGTTGAATAACAAATGTGTATCTAATATGCAAGCCGCTACTCAAATAGAAAATTTAATTTGCTCTTATCAAAAATATTGTCTGAAGCATTGGAAACTTTTTGGCAAAGTGGTGAACCCATTTATCAGCATATGCACATGGTGGACTTGCTTTTAGTGAAAATCTCTCCTTTATACCTCATGTGACAGTCTCATGTGTAACTGTAATCTCTTCATTTATGGACTTGTGAAAAACAGAAAACTTTTAAGGGGTTTCTTGCTTTCAAACATGATGTCAATGGTGAAGAGAGAGGGTGGCGTTTAGCCATGCCTCATTGTCTAGATGACTCTGTATTTGTCTTTATATTTATAAATATTCGACAAAATGTTTGTAGTATGGGTTGGTTGATGCAATGTGTTGTTATTACTACAACTAGGAGTAGGTGTCACTGGCTCATATCTTGGTAAGACAGGTGTAGAACACTTCCCTTTTCTAATAGCAATACACGCACATACCCAATTATGTCAATGACTATCGATGCTGAGGCAATTAAATTAAATCTACTAATTCTGTTGAAAGCAAATGCTGCTTTGTTGTTGACACTTTAGAAGACATCAAATAATTTAATTCATAAGATTAGTGTATCTGACATGCCATTGACCTTTAAAATTCAGACAAGAGTCTCTTTTTTTCCTCGTTTGAGAATAAGAAAGCTACCATTGGGCTGTCATTTGGTGATGAATTTTTTTTACTCAGTGTCAAAACTAAATTACAGTGGTAGTCTCATTGTATCAATTCGAAAGTGGATATAAATTGGTACGATCAGTTCACACTGCTGTAATGCAAAACGTTCATATTTGCCCTTGAGCATCTTTTCAATGAACACATAAATCACTCCAAAAGTTCACACCTCTCTGCCACACCATCATTTTTACAAAGAATAAGGCATGCCAATGTAACGATTGTGTAGTCAAGTCACCCCCTTTTTTGATCAAGCTCACAGGATAAAGAAGTCTTTACTTCTTTAAGTAAAGAAATTTTCCTTAACACATGTTCAAATCAAAAGGGTTAAAAGATTTTTTTTAATACCCTTTTTTTGCTAGATGAGAGAGTTTTTCCTCATTTGTATTGTCCGAAAAAATTATAAAATACTGATGCAAATTTATGATCAACTGTTACTCTCTCCTGCAGCATATACAATGGCAAAGTATGGCATGTCCTTCTGTGTGTTGGGAATGTCTGAAGAATTCAGGGAGGAAGGTGTGGCTGTCAATGCTCTGTGGCCAAGAACAGGTAACATAAGACAACATTATCTCAACTTTATATCTGAAAACAATACCAAAGAAAACTTACAGGCCTTAATTGATGAAAAATTTTGTTCAGAATTTTATTTTCTTTAAAAGAATCAGACAAGAAAATCAACTTCTGATGAAATCTCTTCTCTAACATTAGTTTTATTTTAAAATCAGTTTATTCTTTCATAGTAAACATGCAGTAAACAGAAAGCTTTCGCTGCCTCACTATCGTTAAAGTGAAATAAAACCTACCAAAGCTAAGCAAACACTGTTGCACCACAGCCGATTATAAAGCTATCTCTCTTGTTGAGGACTTTAGTACCAGAAAACTTAGGCAATGATTTAATTGTAAAAGAAGAGGACTTCAGGACCGGAAAACTTACTTAGACGATGATGTATTTGTGAAAGCCTTATAATTCTGGATTGATAACAAGCGCAAGAAACTCTTAACTGAAAGGGAAAGAGAAAGAGACAGACAGATGGATAAAAAAAGAGAGAAAGATGCGTGGATAAGCGTGAGCATTCACATTGTATTGTGACGATGGGTGGGATTGGTTTAACTTAATAATTCAGGAGCTGGTTATTCTCCTTTATTAATCTTACTTGTTTAATGTGCTAAGCTTAAACCAAAATATGTTTAAATCAAAAAAGAAATTATATTCCATAGAAGTTTGGTTTAAACGTGTTCCACAGTATCTTAAATATGACACTACCAACACTGCACTTCATGTGGGCATAACAGTCTCTGTCTTAAAACTTAGGCATCAAAAGACAAAGACATGGATGATTATCAGGGCTGAGTCCTAAGTTAATATATAGATAGACAATTTGAAGAACCAAATAGAAAGCATGTATACTTCCATCTCTTTATTATTGCTAACTAGAGGCCTAGAGGCAACAATGGAACAATGCTTTTGTTGTGAGAAATCTTAAAAGCAAATGCAATTAAGAGCTTGTAACTTTAGGCCAGGTTAGGCTCCCACAAAGAGTTAATACCCTCCCTAAAGGCTAAACTATTTTTAAATCATTGCCAGTGGTAGCTAGGCAACCTTAATTCTATGTCATGTATAATCTGTGGGCTATATGAAGGCAAGTTTGTAATAAGAGTTTAATGCATCTGGAGAAGAATTACTTATTTTTCATTTCTTTTTTTGCTAAAGAAGCTTAAGCACGGTTCATCATTTGTTCCAGCTATTTGGACAGCTGCTATGGAGATGCTTGGAGGTGGAGGAGAGGTCAAAGAAAATTGCAGAAGTGTTGACATAATGAGTGATGCTGCCTATGTGATGTTGACTCGCAACAGTCGTGAATTCACAGGCAATTTTTCCATAGATGATGAAGTCTTACAATCTGCTGGAGTCTCTGATTTGGAACAATATTCTTGTGTACCAGGTAACCTTACACAGATTTCAGGGGTTTTGTCTTGTCTAGAAATCTTGAGTCAAGTATTATCTCTAACAGTGTTAATTTGGTTGGCCTGCACATTTATATTCCCTAAGATAGAACTTCATAATAAGTTTGGGATAAATTTGTTTGTAATCTGATTTTGTTTTGACTTTTTTCCTTGGGTGACATTTATAGCAATTTAGCGTCGATTTTATTAGGCCTTTTCTTTCATACAACTTGCCTTCTAGCTCATGTTTGTGCTAAATTTAGATTTATAGCTGAAGAAGGCCTGTAAAATCAAGACCTAGATATCTAATTTTGCAAATCTAGATGAAGAGTGTAAAATTTGTTGTATGCCATTGTCAAATAGACTGTTTAGTTCTCTTGATACAGGCAGTGGAGCTCTGCAAGTCCATCAGCCTTCTGGAGAGCTGCTGACCCATAGGTGTAGGGTCTGGCTAGATTGTGCATACATTAAAATTAAAATGTAATTTGATGCTACACTAGATTCTATACCTAGAGCTTTGTCTAGACTTTACTGTACTGAATAATAATTAGATCCAAAAATATAAATGGACATGGCTGAGTGTGTTTGAAGGCTATGAAAAATACTAAAAGAAGAAAACTTCAAAGAAAAATTATCATGCTAAAATTTTGGACGTGTAAAAAAATTTTGGAAACAAAATATGCTTCAAGCAGGATATGCTGCACAGAGATATTAAAGGTTGTACAGACTAGATTAGTTTGTATATTAGGGGCCTTCACGATTACCTGAGAAACTTCCCTTTTATTTTACCTCATCTCTTAAACTTGTCTCTTAGTCTTAGTGTCATGACTCATCAGCAACATTATTTTTTTCCTATGTCATTAATCAATATGACCTAAAAGTCAAAATATTCTGTATCCATCTTTACCAGAATTGAACATTTTGACTGAACCACTACAAATATCTTCATAATTTATGCAACCATCCCTTAAGGAACTTCTAGCTAGGTTGACAAATATTCGTCATCCATGTCCTGGTCATGGAAACAAAAGCAGTAATGATTAAACTAATAATTGATTCTTTTAATTCCTTTACTAGGGCAGATTTCACAATGAAGATTCAGAGAACTCCCAAAAATTCAAATTTTCAAGGATATTTAATTTTTGCTCAGTAGCAATCAATTATATCCCAAATTGAAGGTGGTTTTATAATGATTATAAAACTTTAACTCAATTGCGACGCAGCCTGCACATGTTGCGGACAACCCAGAAATTCCTGGTGGACAGTGCTGGCAACTTTTGCGGTTTTTACCTTTACTGCTCTATAACACCTTTAATAACTGCACAAACAACTTGCCGCCTCAACATAATTGTTCCTGTACCATTTCTTTGTCAGTATTCCGAATCGCATTTTGTGATTGTGAAACTTGTTTTTTTTATATAATAATTTAGAATGCGTGTTGCAGAACCGAAAGTCAGCCCAGAATTAGTGAGGTAGATGGAGATCTGGATCTAGGTCTAATGCGATTATGGTCTTGAATAGAATAAATAAATTCCATAGAAGTCAAAAGCATCTTTCCTTACTTTTGTGTGTCCTTACCTGTTTGCTGCATCTTTCATGGGCTTCAGAAATTTTTCGAAAAATCAAATTTTTATTCTTTTTGTGAAAAACATACAAAATCAACATATTGAGGTAGTTGAATAAAAAGATACATTTTATTCATCCAAAGTTTTAAAATGATTGCTTTATTACTTTTTTTGAAAGATTTTTTTTTTAAAAGGCCAAAAAACCTCAGTCCAAAGTAAATAATAAAAGGAAAAGGGGTCAGTGGCAAGTGAGTTAAAGGACAGTTGATGTCCTGGGAAAAAAGATATTGAGGGGTTAAATACTCTTACCTTGAAAACGGAATAAAGATCCATCTATAAACCCATCAGAAATTATCTGCATGAACACCATGCTTCAAATGATAAAAAAAAAAAACCAAGTATTTTGATGAAAAGAAGAAGGAAACAGTTACCAGACATCATCTCTGTCGCAAATAATTAATACTTTCAGAAAGAAAACAAAATTCTCATATCACACTAGATCTAGATAGAAAGAATCATGAAAGAATGAAAATTTGTAAAATTTTTATGAATGAATTCAAGGGCCAGCACCTTAATTTCCAGCCAGAAAAGTTCGGAGTTTTCTTAAACATCCAAATGTGTACACAAATTAAATGAAACTTACCCAAAGTACCCTGATGAATTTGACAGAAAGCTGATCAGTAAATAATCAAATGTTAATTAACAACGCACTTTCAAAGATCTAGTTTATAGTATATATATACATATATATTGTAAAGCTAGATGATGAAAATGTGTCTGGTTTTTTTTTAAGGACTAACAACTAAAATGATTGTACAAATCGTATTTCTTTATCAGAAAGCATGATTTTTTATTTACTTATAATTTTTTTCAAAGCGAAAAACCAAAAACATTTCATGTCTATTTCAAACAGGTGGCACTCTCCTTCCTGATTTTTTCTTGGATGTTGGACCAGATGATCCAAAACTCAAAGGCTCTATAAATGTTTCCTCTGGCTCTAAGTCAAAAGAACAAGGTGGAAATAGAATTCCTGAAGCCTTTACAGCCATGGAATCATTATTGACAGAACAGCTAGTGAATGAGATCAAAGCAAGCTACCAGTTTAATTTGAGCGGTAACTGTCTTTGGAATATAAATGCACAATTATTTCAGTCATTTTTTACAGCAATATCCAATGAGAAACTATTTATTGTCACTATAAAAAGCTTCACATACTCACTAAAATAATGTGCCTGAAGAGCATTGCATTTTAAAAGAAACTATTGGATTTCAAATTTAGATCTACATTCTTTAAAGGACAAAAAAAAAGTTAACAAAACTATTTACCAGTGGACAGAAATAACTTTATCAGAATGGCTGAGATTTGGTTTTGCCCTGTAACAATTCAGTAGGTACCCCCAACTAAAATTTCAAAAACAACAGATTAAAATTTAAAAGAGTTTATTTCAGAGCTATTTAGAAATCATGAAGATCAAAAAAAAAAAAAAAAAATTATCAAAATTGCTCCATAAACATAAAAGTTACAGCATTTCAAATTTCCAAACTTTTACAATACATGTCATTTTCATAAAAATGCAATATTACATCGTTTTAGAGCGATTTTACTCTAAGAATGCAATACAAGGAACCTCCATGGTAACATTTTCATAAGAACATTTGCGCATTGTTTCATTTTAATTAGTTTAGAACCTGGTATTCAAAAGATAAAGAAAATATGGCTGTACAAAAATTGAAAAATCCTTCCATCAACTAAAATTTATGTACAAACGATGAAAAATGCCATCAAACTTGCTATGTATGAAAACAGAACCAAATACTTAAAGCTCATTTTTGTTTCAGAATTGCAGACTTGTTAAAAAAATTGTTTATGATTTGACAAAGTTGGCGTTTCAGCGTAAAATACACTGTGGTGGAGAAATGTTACAGAAAGCGGACTTTTTATTCGAAATTTGACTTTAATAAAACAATTTATGAGATATCACTTTGAAACTTGTACACTATATTTACTTTTGGATGCAGAATCCAAATTTCAAGTCAGAAACAAGATATCTTCAATCATATATCAAAGTTACAGGTCTTTAATTGACATAAAAAAACACTTTCAAAGACATTTTTGTTTAATTTGCTCATAGTTTGACATAAATCATACAATTTTTAAAAGACCACATTGAAACTTTCTAAGTGTATGTAATTTTGGTGGGTTAATCCAAATCTGGAGTCAGAATTATGCTATCTAAAATGATTACAAATCTACTTGTGTTACTGTGAAGAACATATCTTGAAAGAAATTTTTATTCACCTGCACAAATAACTCGACAAAAATCAATTAATTTTTAAGGTACGGCTTTCGAGCTTTCACACTGTATGCAATGCATGTTTTTAATGTAAAATCCAAATCTGAAGTTATATGATATCTTAAATAGTTACAAAGCCTCATGGTTTTACTCATAATATATATTACATATATTTTTTCTTTATTTTATTTTTACTTTGATTTCACATAGGCCTGCATAATATCTGAACTTTCATCAATTGTTCAGCAGTCACACAGATAACTGATGCAAAGACTAGATCTGAAGTCAAACAATTAACAAAATTACACATCATTTAACAAGATTGAAACATTTTCTACCTTCTATAGACTTGTGTTTGATTTTCACTCTCAGCAGGTTAACTTGAAATAAAGTCTTGTTAAATGGCATCCCAATAGGGAGAGCAGGCCGCCTTCCATTTCTACTCATCAAAAAGCATGCCGTGAGAACATCATAGGTGCTATTACCTAAACAAATGTATGACAGAAAATTTGTTGTAATTTTTCTTTTACAAATCAACCAAGGTAGTTTTGAGATTCGAATAGCAGCAGCAGTAGCAGTAGTAGTAGTGGTAGTGGTAGTGGTAGTGGTAGTAGAAGTAGTAGTAGCAGTAGTAGTAGCAGCAGCAGGAGCAGTAACAGTTAGCAGAAGCAGAAACAACAACAATAATTAGTAATAATATTAATAATAAAAAATAGTAATAATAATAATACCTCTATTTCTACTACTACATAATGATGATGATTACGATAGTGTTATAAAGCAATTAATAAAAATATAACCTTGTCTTAAATTCGGAATTGTTAAGCATTTTTGCTAGATCTCACTGAATCACTTTAAATTTTTAGGCAGAAGTCAGGAGAAATAGAAAGTAAAAAAAAAAAAAACAACCCAAAAATACTGTGGGCTCAATGCAGAGATCAATGCAATTATGTCTACAATATATAAAATACAAGCCTACTGCATCCTTGACTCATGATATCATATACTGAGTGTTATCGCAAAAATCTAGGCCTTGATTCTAGATCTAATTATCTCAGCAATGTCCGCCATTGTGGATTTTTAATTGCAGTTAACTTTCAAAACTATCAATTACAACGGATTTCAATGCATTTTCGAGATAAAATACACATTAAAAAATTCATTTTGATATTAAAAATGATTTCCTGGAAACAATATCCTTAAAAATTGTATAAAAATATTGAAATTCTTTTTTAAAGTATTGAACTGACAGTTGTGTTTACTGCTGTTCAAAAGCTGCACACACATTTTCTCAGCAATGATTATATAGCCATGGATCTGATACTTGATTAATTTAATATCATAATCAAACAATAATAACTTTGTTTTCAAATTAATGATAAAGATACTTATGCAGTGTCGGAGTCCATCCCTCTGTTCTGGGGCATTTAATTATGTCGGCTGGCGAAGTTTATTTGTCGGCAAAATGGCTGCGGCGAACAGCCATCTGGGCCTAAGGTTGAGCCATTGCTTAGAGCCTGGATGCTTGCGGGTCGTTGATTTCAAAGTTAAATCGCTTGATCCAGAAAAACTGCATTGTCATAATTTTTTTTCATTGTTTAGAGAATTAAATGAAGTTTCTGTGGGTACCACACAACCTTTTTTCTTTTTTTTTATGGGAAGAGGCATACCGGGATTTAAAGTGTTCACTTTAAAATTTTTTATAGGCACTGCCATCTTTTTTTGTCTTTTACGAAATGAGTTGCCCACTTTTTAATGAACATGTGACCGTTTAAATCATCGAAAAATATGAATTCTGGACCAAGCAATTGAATTTTTAACAAGACTGGTCATTGCAGCCATGACCTGAATTCGCCCAAGTCACCATAAATCATAGCACATTTCAAAACGATATTTAAGCTGTCTAAATTAATTAAACAACAATAAAACAGGCATCAGAATAAAGGGGAGAAAACGAAGAATCCAGCTGTATAATTTTCTTTAATAGTTTTGGTTTTTGTAGACATTCATGGCCGTGTAGAAAAAAGGGGAAAAATGCCATTTCAGCACTCAGGCAGGATTTTCTGCCGTGTGCAGATAGGGACTTCGTGGTATCTAAATTCAGACAGATGTCCATGCATTCCGTTTTAATGAGAGGCATTGGTGGCACAATAGCTACAAAACCCACCCTGAGAGATGCATGCACCATTCTATTATGGTTTAGAGTTTGAGCCTGCCACTAACGTCTTGGCCTTTGGAGGACCTGAATGGGTGAAATCGCTTTGTTTTAGATGGGCTCTATGCAGCAAGCCAAACAGTTCTATTTAAATTGTATTCAGGAATATCTGCAATATCTACTTTTGAATAAACTCAATTATTAGATTATCTTGCTCTGTGAAAGTTTTGTAACCAGTTCAATTGACTCTACAAGAGAACTGGGTAATCTTTTCTTTATTAACATGAAACACTGTGACATACGCCTGTGGTCATAAACTTGACTGTGTCATTGATGCTTAGGGACGTGCCTGTAATGCACACTTGTAAACAATGAATTACATGTAGTTTCAAAAGATTGACCCATCTTCAGATTTAGAGTGATGCCTTTGCATTCTGGCAGTAATCTCATGGTAAGGATGCAGAAGCCATCAATCTGCATCTAATGGTGCCTTTCTTTTCATTTTATTACTTTTTGACTTTCTTATTATCATAAACAAGTCTAGGTTTTTGTATCTTGATAAATTGGCTCATAAATTCTAAATCATACAGCTAAGATTCAAGATGCCTTAACAAATTTGTAAAATATCAGACCCTTAAGCCTCTAATCAAAATGATTTGGACTTGTGGTGGATGATCTGTGTTGATTAATATTGAAACATGTAACATGAATATTTATACAACTTATTTGAGATGCATCCCCATTAAATCATGATTCAGGTAAAATTGCTAAAATGCTGACAAACTTGAGATCTAATATACAATATTTGTGTCTGCATCTTTTTTCATTGCTTATATTTTGAGTTATTTCCATGTTACATTGATCAACAAAGTGTTATAATTATATGTAGCAGGAGGATAAGGTTTCCATGTGACAAAACTTTGACAGAGGTCTAATGTTACATTTTTTTTTTCCAATTATATGCTATAAATTTCAATTCTAGGCTCTTTATTTTTCAGGTGATGAAGAGGGACAATGGTTTATTGATTTAAAATCTGGAGCAGGGTCTGTTGGTCAAGGCATGCTGGAATCACCAGATTGCACCATGACACTGGACAGTGGCCTCTTCTTGGATATGTTTGCGGGGAAAGCAAATTCTACCACTGCTTTCATGATGGGCAAACTTAAAATAAAAGGAGACATGATGTCAGCAATGAAACTAGAGAAGCTAATGAAAAAGATGCAAAAGAAGGCATAGTAGATTTTAATGGATTTGAAATACAGCCAGAGTTTATCTGACATCTGTTGAAATTTCTTTAAAAGAGCTACAGACTGTAAAATTTGAGATCTTAAGTAAAAACTGAGTAACTGTATCACGTTTGGTTATTTGTAGATGTAACAACCAATGGAAAGACGAGAAAAAACTTTGTGTGTGATAAAAAAAAATTCCTCATAATCTATGGTCTAATTTCTTCTGCCTGCACCACAAATATAGTGTTATGATGTTCAAATTACATGTAATGTTAGGGTAGGAAAACAAAATTTTAAATGTCAATTTATAACATGTAGTTTTGATATTTTATTTGTTAAAGTGTATCTGTAGACTCATTTATTTTAATAATTCAAATTAAATTGTGAACGCCGCTTGTTCTAAATTGTTAGTGTTAGTGTTATTACCAATGCAAGCCCCTTTCTCTTCTTCATTCCCCCTCCTTTATAAAACCCAGTTGCAAACCCAAACCCCACAAATCTCCTATCATATCATTGGTTGATAAACTTTTCAAGATGCAGCCTTAGCTCTGCACTTTTCCCTTAAAACATGACCCTGCAATGTCTAAGATATGTTGGGCACTAAGTGTTTAGGTTTGAAAAAAAAAAATCGTAAAGATCTCTCTGAATTCTGCAACAAAAGATGTTTCTGTGTTGATAAACATTGGTAGAATTGTTCTGTTGAACAAAAATGATTAATTTGCACTTTTAATTGTACCATGACACAAAACAAGATGATTAATCCACAGAGAGGAATAAAAGTTGTCCCTGGACCATTTGGCTCCACATCTTGAGAAAGTTATTGGCATTGAGAGTCATCCTTATGTCTCACAATATGTGAATATCAAATAAGAAATTTTCACTTTTAACGGGTAAATCCTCAGGGAGTCTTGAGATGAGAAATTGTGATATTGAGTTAGGATACATAATGATATTGTTTTCAATTTTTTTTTTCTTTTATTGTTGTTTTACTCAATAAAGTTCACTTTTATTTACCTTTAATTTTTAATTGTGTTTACATCTTACAGAGCATAGTTTTATATAGTGGAGATTCTGAAAACTCAATGGATAATGTATTTTCAATTTTTTTAAACATTAGGTTTTCCTTCATTAATTTTTAAGAGTGTAATTTGTAAATGATGAGGTTATGGCATGAGCAAGCAAACTTCCCTGTTGAAAAAAAAATTTGAGTACTGAATGAAATACTGACATTTACGCAAAAAGTTCTGCACAAATTCAGTATACAGACATCTGAAAGGTTATGAATCCCATAGAAAGTAAGAATGAATTTTTTTTTTCTTATATGTATATCATAGCCTGTTTACTTCTAGATTACCTCAGACTTTTTGACAATTAGGGTTGATCTAGACTGGAAGCGACACAACTTGTAATGGCTGGAGTGAAGGACTGATGTCACAGTTACTGTCCTCTACCCACCGATAAGCAAGCCGGATAATTTGCCTCGTGTGTCGCATGGCAACAGTTAGTAGAATTATGCATGGTCCAGCTGCAAACATCACATGTGATCTGGGGGTCAATGATGGACTCGTAAACACAATAGAAATTTCATTTTTCATGCAGATAGAAGAGCTGGTTCTCTATCTACTGTTTCCTCCAATGTTCCCAACATGTTAGTATGTGAAAAAGCCTGCAAAAAGCTTTTGTTATTGCTGAATGCCCTTTGATTTTTGATCAGATAAAGAGGTTTTCATGGGTCCAATTCTCTATTTTAAGTCAGAATAGGCGGAACAAAGATAGAACTAAGGGCCTGAATGGAGAGCTTATTCTGATTGTTTTCTGTTGCAATTTTAAATGCCTCCAAATGTGATTAATGCAGCTATTGCTATTGATCCAAGTCCAGACAATATTTGTTTGTTTAAAGTTCTTATCCCTGTTGAAGTTTCTAAAACCTGGTCCTGTAAATCTAATAGTTCTACTTGAACATTTTTATTGTTAGTCCTTTACAGGACCAGTACTGCAGGGTGTAGGCCCTAAGTGAGAGGAGATTGCTTTATTAATCTATAGGAGGGTGGAAAAGGGTCAGTGACAGATGGCACCATTGTGTGTACTGTTTGGCACAAGGACACAGTTTGCAGCCAAGCTTGGGATTGTGATGCTTCGTGCCAGACATTGTAGTAGTTGGTGCTGATTTTTGTTGCATATAACATGAATTTGAAACTACATAGAGGGTAGTGAAGGGGTGGATATCATGTTTTAGTCTCGCTCTTTTTTGGTCTATTTTTCAAGACTTTTACATGTTCAGGGGTTTAAAAGATTTTTTTTTACAAAATTCAATTCAATGTGTTGCACAGTAGTCAGTTATGCATTTTATTGTAATACAATTGATGTACTTTGTCGTTTGCTGAGTGACCAGTTAAAAGACAAGCCTTTCTACAATACATTTCATTGTTAACATAATGATAATTATACTAATTTGCCTGTATAATTATGTCATGTAATATTTCACAAAACACATTTTTATCCTGAAAAATACAGATGCCTTAACAAGTTTATACAATATGCACTTTTGATTTTCTTGTTTTTATGATGAGCTGTTTCACTGTGCATTATCAAGCTCTATCTTCCAGCATATGGATGTCATAAGGCTATAATATTTCTTTTGAATTTACTAGCAGATTCCAGCTACTTTTTAAAGAAAAATATTCCCTCATTATGTCTTGCAATTTGGTCATTGCTTGATGTGATTTTCAGCTTTTTTTTTTTAGCTGGACTAGAAACACCCATACTTCTGTATTATCCGCAACAATACCCAAAAAAAAAAAAAAAAAAAAAAAGCTTAACTTTATAATAAGAGTGAAAAGAGAAAAAAAAAGAAAAAACATATTTTGAAATTCAGAGGAAAACTTAAGGGTAGGCTTGCATCATTTGATCATCTTTTAAGTATATATCATGCTAAATGAAACATTTTGAGCAACTGATGCTTATTAATATTGTAAAGAACAATGCAATGGACAAGTAAGTAGATAATTTGATAAATGAATAAGGTGATTATGTTGACGACTTTCCATTAATCCACTATTTGTAATGAATATGAAACAAGGAAAATAATATATATATATATTTTTTTTAAAAATTGTGTTGCTTTTATAATCTGATGATGATGATTATGATTATGATGACATTGTTGTTTTTATTGTCTTCTTTTTGATTTATATATATATATCCTTCATACAATATCATATTGGCAACATAAAACTAAAAGCTGTGCATCAATCACTTGGGAACATTTTTACAAAGTCTTTTATGATATTAAGTCCGCATATTTCATCCACCTGAACAGATTATCTGCCTCGTTTTACAGTAAGACAATCCGATCCCTTATTAGAAATATGAACCATAGAAATGCTGTGCACAAAACTAATTTTTTTTTTTCCTCATAATTTGAAAGGGTAGAAAATTGAGAGAAAAGAATAAACAAAAGAAAGCCAACCCGAAAAATAAAATTTCTATCAAAAATAAAAAATGCTATTTATCATACACACCATAAATCTACCTCCTCCCTCACCCATAAAAAGTGCTTCTTTTAAGCACAGGTGCTGTAATGGCTAGTCTTGTGAGCTTCATAAAACCCTTTAAGACAATCTAAGATGATCCTATGCTTATGCATGACAGTAATTATTTTATAAAGTTACACTTACATCTATATAATCTACCATAACTAAGTAAAGTATAGTATCATTCATAAATTAAACACCATCAATACTTAATTTCATTTAACAAGGGGAGTTATGTACACAAGAAACTACTAAGCTCAAAGTTTGATAAATCTAATTTTCTCATAAAGTAAAGTGCTCAAGATGTTACTACCGGTATTATAATATCTTCCTCTATCCAGCTTTATCAAAATGGATCTTGTATTGTTATTCAAAGTGAAAAGAACATGCTTTTTTAAATTTAAAAAACACCCTGCAAGGATTTCTCTATTGTGAGCTTGAGCCCACCACCAATGCCCTTTTCTGATAGGGTCTGAGATCCCAATGTTACACGCACAAAAAAACCTATTTACTCATAGAAAGTATCAGTACCACCATGAACAAACAGAAACTTTTTTCCCCCTGGTTTCCTCTTGCCTCCATCTCATCATCTCTTGAACGTCAAGTAAATTTATCACTGTAAAAAGGGAACTCGCAACCCTCACATTTGAAACATGCCCAAAGTTGCATCCAGGTGAAAAAAGGAAATCCTTTAATATGGGCCTCCCATCTAACGCTCTCTTGACAAGTGTGAAGAACAGGAAAGAAAAAAAATAACTTGAATCTGCAAAATTCATTTTGTTCATTCCCTTGGAATTTTCATTAGGTCATTTGATTCAACTTCTCACTAATTTTGGACTCGTGTTTTTCGCGTTTGAATAGGAATTACAATAATTAAAACAAAAATTCCTGCAAAAGAGGTAGTATTCAATCTAATGTAATTATGCCTCTAAAAAGTTTGAAGCATCAAACAGATCATATCGTGCAAATAGCAGTGTGAAGAGCTTAGAATCATCCTAATCTTCTCTAAAAATGGACTATCTATGCATTTGTATCAGAGTATGCTAACCAAAGCATCTGATCAGTTACTGTAATGATTTTTTTTTTACCTTTCACTAAGCTATTCTAAGATCTTAAACGTTGCTGGTAAACTCTATTCTAAGTTATGAAAAAATATTCCTTTCATCCACAGCTGACACACAAAAACTGCTAAGATAAAGTCCTTTGGATTTAGTAAATTGTCCCGTTTGGAGAGGTGATAGAGGGGGCAAATACATGTATGATGCAAAAAAAGAGGCAGTATACGTCCACTGCACTCCAATTATACATGTATTGACATTGCTGAAGTAAAAGTTTTTTCGTTTTTTTAAAATAGAGACTCCCCCCCCCCCCCCCCCCCNTAAGCACTAAGCAGAGCAAAAAAACCTGAAAATATCATTTTCTTAGGATAGGCCAACTTAAAATTTAAAAGTGCTTAATAAAATAATAGATTTTGAAAACTTGGTATAGACGATCGCAGAGAGGTGAAGGCAACATTTTAAACAAGAGAACATTTCTTCCTTCTTTGCCAATGCATTTTAATTGTATTATGATGATCAAACTTAAGTTTCTATTGAACAAAAAAAAAATAGCACAATTGTTACAACATGAAAAATGTTTCGCAATGAGGAAAAGAGTGGAGAGGCAGAGCAAGAACAAAGATTGGTGGAGTTCTGGAGGGAAAGCGTTGGGGATGTGATTATAGAAGATTGACACTAATACGACGAAGTAAATGTATGATGGGGAAACATACTTGTTATAGAGTTAGTTATGTGCGAGGAGAAAAGAGGAGGGGGAGGGAAGGTGGAAGAGCAACAGGAATGATTGAGCGAGTTCCGACGGGATGTTGCAGAGGGTTTGATTGCGAAGGATAAAAAAACTTATGTAGGGGGTGACTGTTTGATGGTGAAATGTATGTGGTGGTGAAGGAGAATATGGGGGATGAAGAATCGTTTGTAAAATAACTGCTATGTGCGGGGGAAAAAAGGATAGCGAGGAGTGGTATATGACTGTAGTAAATTACAGCAGTGGGTTTACCTTGCCTTACAAGTTTGTGTACGGCCTCTCCGCTAGCCTTTATTTTCTAATCAAACCACAAGGAAGGGTTAGTCTGTGGATGGTCTTGCCGAAGTAAGATCTTCCACCCTTCGCAGGTCTTGTTTTTAGTCCAACTCGCTCCACCACTCTCCTCATTAATTTAAAATTGATCGTGTTACCAATTAGTCGCCGATTGTCAGATGGCTGTAGCCCTAATCTCAAAGGCTTCATAAAGCTTGGGGAATCTT
>BLXT01003724.1:847459-858823 GCA_019648995.1 Plakobranchus ocellatus
TCTGGTTTAGGTGCCATTGCCAGTGAGGCTCTTGGAACTACTGGTCAATATTTCCTCAGGAATTTTCTGTTTCTCAAGGTTACGCGACCTGAGCCGTCGACTCGCACTACATATTGATCAAATTGTCTGACCTCAATAGCAATGCCAGTCTTGTCCCACTTTGTAGGATGGGGGCCTGTTTGATTCTGGATGCGATGGTTAATGGAGGTAGTGCAGTTGCACTCGGAGGCATGGATGGTAAGGTTGTAGATTCTTCGCTTGTTGAGGCAGACGCTGAAGCAATTCCAGTGGTTGGAAATGTCGTTAGTAAAATTTGGAATGCTACGCAAGCCTGTTTGGATAGGAAAAGTTTGTCGGTTGAGTCTGTGACGTAGACCGTCTGACATGTTGATATTGTCTTCTTGGATGTAATACTGAGGCCAGAAATCCGGAGCATAAGGGCACCCACGATACGGATACGATTGTTGTTGGCAGCAGTCATCTGCATTGTAGTTTGGATGAAGTGTTTTACCTGTAGCCCTAGTTTCTGCAGGAGAGGCAAGCCAGCAAGACATGACTGGTATCCTGTGTCTGCCAAGGCCAAATATTTGACAGGGGCAGTGGCTGTTTTGAGGGCAAGATTAATGTTGAGTGCATGGATGTGAGATGGGAAAGCCTGAACTGTGACATTAAGAAGGGGCTGTGGGTCAGACGTTCTTTTTTCCCATATGTCGCATATCTCGTTGTAGATGTGGTGATCCAAAGCGGGTGAGGAAGCAGCACTCATAGGTTCTTGTGTGTCGATGGAGCAAAGAGTCTCAAACACGGCTGCGGTGTTGCTTTGTAAGGACGGTTGATTGAAAGTCACGGGCTGTTCTTGGCGCTGTGATTTATGGCAGACTTTTTCATGATGGTGTAAGATCCCACATTTAGTACATGTATGATTGTAAGCAGGACATTTACTGATCCTCTCTTGTCTAGCATGTCCATGACCCAGGCGTCTACAATAGCCACATGGTGATTGGCCTAGTTTTGTCGTGTTGACTTTCTGCTGTGTTCTTCCCTTTTCTTGGCGCTTATAGGAGCTGGTAGCAGCAGCAGTAGGGATCGGGTTGCCATGAAAAAGTCGACCTGCAGATCTCTTACCACTTTCTTTCGCTTCAACAAGTTGCAATGTCTCTTCAAGTGACATCATTTGTTTTGAGTTACCAAGGACATCAAGGTGTATTTCATTGTCATCGATGCCTCGTATGAGGGCATCTCGAATCATTGTTTCACTGTAGTCAACTCATGATCTTATCGCATCTGTTGCAGTTGCACCCGTGCTACCATGATGTTTTCCTGTCGTACAGCCAGAGTTTTGATGCTCTGTAAAACATTAGCTTCATTTTTATTGGCAAGGGCACCAAAACTTCTGGTGAGGTCCTTTTGTAGATTCTCATCGCAGCATTCGAAGAGCTGATATACCACGTCACTGCCTGTGAGGTGGGTGGCAGCCTTGTAGTCAGACCATCTCTGTTGAAAATATGCCCATTCTTCACTTGTTCCTGCAGCTAGGATAACTGGCTGCTTCACTTTCTCTGCCTTGGTGTTGGAAACCGGTGAAGGTGTAGAGACAGTGGAAGGGTGGGTTGTTCTTTCATGCAGATCAATGAGTTTGAGCAGTACTTCTAGTGCAATTGCTGCTGGCCATGTGGTTGTGCAGTCAGGAGCTGGACATTTGATATCAGCCATTTTGTTTCGTTATAATACTACTGGGCTTAGCAGTCTGTGAGATTTACTTGGCTTCTGTCAAAGATAACTATTGGGTTTTTGTTCTCAGTTTTCTTTATTGTACTTTGAACAATGACAGAAGCCTCTACCTGAGGACAACATGAAAAGACAACAATGATTTTAAAAACAGACATATAGCATAGACAATACAAATATATGTGCACAAATGAATGGTGATTCTCTAGTTTGTTTTAATCTTTTTGGATTAAAAATATTGATTGAGCATGATTGAAACTATTCAGCAAAGCTTTATGTGTGTTTCAGTAATTTTTTTGGACGTTGACATCTTTGGCTTTATAAATTGAATAAAAGATATGTTATCTTCCAAGCATAATAATGTGCGTGAACAAAATTATTTGAATTGCCACTTTTTACTTCCTTTTCAGTTAGAGATGCAGGTGGACAAGCTCTGGCTTGTATTGTGGACATCAGGTTTGAAGATCAAGTAAAGGAGGCAGTAGAGAAGGCTGTGCAAAGATTTGGTGGAATAGACATACTTGTCAACAATGCAAGTGCTATCTCAATCACAGGAACATTAGAGACGCCAATGAAGAAATATGACTTGATGCATAACATAAACACAAGAGGAACATATTTATGGTAAACAGCTCTATGTTTGTTTTTTTTTTTTGTTTTTTTTTTTGTGGCTCAAATGCTGATTGCTAGTTGTAGTAGAAATAGCACTACACAAACTGTCAAGAGTGTTAAAAATCAGATTAATGATTTCATAGCAAGATTTTGGTCACTTATACTGTAGGTTTATTGCCTGTGAGTGTCACCATCAGATTTGGCATTTAAATTAAAAAAAAATTGTTTTCAATATTATTGCCATTTTGTTTTTGTAAGTGCTACCATCTTAGATTTTTGTACCTCTCACAACACAAATTTCAAAATGTATCTAGTCTTTCAATTCATATAGATATGATGAAATTTGGTGTACACAATGTTTACATAGATAGATAGATCTGTATGCATATGTTTATGTATTCAATCAATCAATCATAGCGCTGATGATCATTTATCTCCAGAGGTCTTGATTTTTCATGGCTAACATTGTGTCTGATATTTTTTCTTCTTTCATTCATGAGGGGACTCATTCTTGTTTGTTTCTAGCTTTCGTTTTCATAATGTGGCCTTAAAACTGTCTTGCCGGCTACATATTTTATTGACCAATGATCTTTCACTCTTTGCTTCTCATAGGACTTCTACATTTGATTTCTCACAAGTCTGTAGAATTCATAGCATGAATATTAAAAATCACATGTCCATTGTTTCTAGTTTCTTTTGGACTTGTTTGGTTTTTGTCCATGACTCGCATCCATAAAATTAGGATGGATTCTGTATAACACAGAAGCATCCTTTGTCTTGTTTGAAGTGACAGATTCTTGTTGGTTGAGGGATATTTAAATAAAATTTTGAAGCAATTTTGGCCTGGGTTATTCCTGGCATAATTTCTAGAATGTTTTTGCTGTCCTTAGTGATTGTAAATCTAGATACCTGAAAGTGTCTTTCTGCTCGAGTTTTGTAACCTCAACAACTATATTACATGTTTTGTCTGCTTTGTACTGATGACCATAAATTCTGTCTTTTTGCTTGGCAAGTCCAAGTGTCTTCTTTTTGCTTTACAAGTTAATTGTATCTTGTAATTATTTTAAATCAATTCTACTTTCTGCAATTAAAACCATTCTTTGGGTAAGGCATGTTATCAATCACCTTTCCACCCACTCTAATTCTAGGCATGTCGTCTAGATTTCTCACAATAGTTTCGCTACAGAGAGAAAGTAAATTGTATGATAGTACATGGCCTTGTCATTCTTTACAATGTGTTTTTTCCAAATTATATATATATTGATATTTTTTAAAACCAATTTTTCGAATTTAGTACCCAGCATCACCTGAGAAATCTCACATGTTTTGACACAAAAACGTCATTTTCACACTCACACACACACACAAAAAAAATAAATCCCCAAACAACAAGGAATGTATTATCTTTGATGCATAGAGGCCTGAGTTTTCTTTAGGAGAAGTATGTTCAGACATTTAAAAAATGATATTGGCATTTAGTGATGCAAAAACTGCTGCTGAGAAAATCCCAAATGAACTTCTTAAAGAGAAATACTTTTAAAAGCCATCAATATTCTTAATTCTATTGGTTTTAGGGTCAAATCATAGACAGGAAATTAATCAATAACTAAAATTTATGAAAAGTAGAATAACTGAGTTTGAACTTGTTTTAATTTGAAGGTAACCATGGTCTCAATAGTTATGAAACATACTGATTTTAATGCTTGAAATGGCAAATTTTCAATTATTTTAGTCTGTCAATGAAAATTGCATTTTTTTTCCTTTCCAGAGAACAAAAAAATTTGATACTTCAGGTAGTAATACTTCAAAATCAAGTGCCCTCCCTTCCCATGAATTACATCTAATGAGTAAAGAAGATTGAAAAATTACTTCCTTTCACAAGTGTCTTCCCGGAAAATAGTGCTGACCACTTTTTTAAAGCCTTTGTTTACAATGAGTATGAATCTGTTAAACTGTCTTACAAAAGATATAAATGTTATGGCTTTAGACTATTGTCTCACAGTCACAACAACATAAATGATCAAAAATAGAAGATAACTTTTACTCTGTTCACACACCATAATGTTGCCATGACTTGAAGCAGATTATCTGATGGAGTCCAACATTCTCCATGTGCATAATCAGATTGATCTTTCTTTCTATCCCTGTCTCTCTAAAAATTCTCATTTTAAAAATGTTTCTGTCTTAAAATACAGTTACTTCAAATATCTGGCTATTTCAATTAAATTTTTTATTCTCTTGTCAAAAAGCTCAAAAATCTGTCTTCCCTACTTGATGAAAAGTGACAACCCACACATACTGAATATTAGTCCTCCACTAAACATGACAGCCAAATGGTTCCAATTTTACACAGGTGAGAGCTCTTTTCTGTTAAGGCATTCAGCAGATATAAACTTTTTTTTTTTTTTTTAATCAAAAGAAGATCACTGTGGCTTATCATTGTTGTTGTAGAATTTAAAATTTAAAAAAAAAAAAAAGTTCAAATTCAATTTGTAGAATCAAATCTCTCTTCAGATTTTGTTTGGGTGTGGCTCTTAAATTTTCTTTTCTTTTTTTTTTTTGTCCTTGCTATTTTAACTCGAAGAGGCAAGGCAGCAGTCCATAAACCGAGTAGTGCGTCCATGTGAATTCTGTGGGAGAGGTCTATGAACCTTGGTGCTACCACCTACGAGTGGCAGAGGTTCTTAAACCAAATGTGTGTAGGTCCCCTTTCTCTGGAATATTCCATCCTCCCTTGGTCAAAATATTAAAAATTTTTTGATTGGATATTTCCATTAATATCAACCAATGAAACTACCGTTCATCTGGCGCTTTTACGTTGTTCCTATGCTATGTTATTGTGAATGAATGGGGCACTGTGCATGTGCATTGCTCGCATCACGAACCAGACACTTGGGGGCGTGGCCTATTACTGTCAGATTGGACATGTGCTTAATGTAGCTTGTAAATTTTTACCGTAAAAGTTAAAAAATTTTTTTTGTAAGATTTGGCCTGTTGTTACTATGAGTTTAACTATAAAATTTGCAAAGTTTTACAGTAAAATTTGGCTTGCTATTTTAAAAAATTTTACTGCAAGCTTTAGGCTGCTGTTACTGTAAAATGTCAGTGAATCATGCTATCGTGCGTGCAGAAATTTAGGAGTATTATTATGTTCTTTGGCTGGATGCTTGTTGATTGGTGTATATCTAATATCGTCCCTCCCCGCCTCTCCCCCTCCCACACCTCTTGTCCCTGTTGCAAAGCACTGATCATGTGTGTTGTTTGCATCACAAACCTCAGGGGTATAGTCTGTTTCTGACCAAGAGGGCCTAGCCCTATTGTTTAGTATACTAGAGGAATGATGCTATTGTGTGTACAGTAACTGGTTGAATATTATTTGGCTGGATGCTTGGTGTATCTTTCAATCATCATACCTCCCTGCCCCTCCCCCTACCACACCTCTTTATTGCAAAGCATTGATCATGTGTGTTGTTTGCATCACGAACCTTTGGGGGTATAGTCTGTTTCTGACCAATAGGGCCTAGCTCTATTATTACTATTATATTTTAGTATATTAGAGGAATGATGCTATTGTATGTACAGTAACTGGTTGAGTATTATTTGGCTGGATGCTGTTGCTTGGTCTACGTTTCTTATAACACCACCCCTTCCCCTCCCTATTGGTTTTGTCTTCTGTGTTGTCTACTGTGTAAGTCTTATGTTTGTCTTGTTGCGTTGTCTCCTAAGTCTTTTCTGTGTCTTTGAGTCTAAGTCAAAGGGTGAAGATAGCTTGGCTCTAAGACCAGGCAGTGTAAGATGTGTGTTGATTAGTTGAAGTGGCATCGTGAGGCATATTTTTCGCGCTCAGTCTTTCACTGAGGCTGCAACTGTTGGCATCGACACAGTCTCTGCGCTCGATCGACATACCTTATACAGCTTTACAAATTTACAAGTGAACATGGAAATGATCAACCTTGACGATCCATCCACTCTTAGAAGATTGATTGCTACTGCTACGGCTAGTAGTAGTACATCATCTTCAACAGCACCATCAGCGGAACCCCCCTTCATCTCTGAGTTCGCAACAACAAGTGAAGACTCAGACATTAAGAACGAAGAAGAGGAGTTTGTAGCAGTCAGGAGCAAGCATGTCATGCCTGTCTGCAGACAACCACTACATGATGGTGACATCGAGCAAGATGATAATCATGATGAGAAAGAGGGGCAGGAGGAGGAGGAGGCTGCTGGTACTTGGAGAGAGGGAACAACTTCACCGCCCGTTTTTGATTTCATGGGGACAAGTGGGTTTGCAGGTGCAAATGGAAGGAGAGATACCCCTTCGTTACCTTCGCCTGATGGTCAATGACGAGATGGTAGAGAGCTTGGTGACAGAGACAAACAGATATGCCACACAAACTCTCGCAACAAGGCACTTGTCACCCAAATCGCGCTTTCATCAGTGGATGGAAACATCGGTAAACAAGATGTGGGTGTTTCTTGGCCTCATAGTGGCTATGGGACTGATTGTCATTGAAAATCTGGACGAGTACTGGACCAAGTATACAAGCTTCCATTTTTTGGCTCTGTGATGCCCAAAGACAGATTCAGTCTGCTTCTGTCTTTTTTACACCTCGCCAACAATGAAGAGCAGCCACCGCGCGACCACTCCAACCATGATCCCATTTTCAAGATTCGGCCTTTTATTGAACAATTAAATGCCAATTTCAAGATTGTCTTTTTGCCTGGCAAGAATATTGCAATTGATGAAGCGATCGTAGCCTGGAGAGGTCCACTCAAGTTCAGAGTCTACAACCCAGACAAGCCCGACAAATTCTGCATCAAGGTGTTTGAGCTTTGTGACAGTGCCACAGCTTATTGTTGCAATCTCAAATTGTATACCGGAAAGAGGGAAGCGTCTGTCCAAGGTGCTACTTTTGATGTGATTGACCGCCTGATCAATCCCTACATCAGTTGTGGGAGAACGCTTTATGTGGACAATTTTTATACCAGTCCCGACCTCTTCACCCACCTAGAAAATCACAGGACATTGGCATGCGGCACAAAGAGAGCTAACAGGAAAAATGGACCTCCTAAAGAGCTGATGCCAAAAATCAAGAAAAGTGATCGCACTGTCAATGCTTTGACTAATGGCAACCTGAATTAGTTTAGGTTCATGGACAGGAAAGAAGTTAGGATATTAACAACAGCCCACGGTCCCAGGCATGTGACAACTGGCAAGACAAATCCTGTCACCAAAGAAGCGGTGATCAAACTAGAGGCTGTCCACCAATACAATCAGTTCATGGGTGCAGTTGACCGCAGTGATCAGATGGTCACAAACTATGCTTTTAAACGACGCACACTAAAGTGGTGGAAAAAAGCGTTCTTCCATATGTTCATGCTGGGTGTGCTCAGTGCATACATTGTTCACAAGGCAATAGCTGCGAGAAAACTGAGCCACAGAATTTTTAGACGAGACCTAGCAAAACAGCTTGATCAGTTCATACCTTTTTGCCAAGAAATAAGACCCGCCGCCTGTTCTGGTCAGTCTTCTCTCTTCAGGCTTGCGGTACAGCACTTTCCACGCTTCATCCTCCCCAAGCCTGGAGCTAAAAAACAAAACCCTCAAAGGATGTGTGTGGTTTGCTCTGAACCCAATAAACGCACTTATACAAGGTGCCAGTGCCCCTCTTGTGATGTGGGATTGCATGTCGACCCTTGTTTTGAAATTTACCACACAACGAAAGATTTCAAGCGCGCCCACAGGAGGAAACATACACAGACGGAATGAAGCTTAGCAGCAGCCTCCCCTCCCTTCAACAAATAGTCCTTCTCAGGGCTAAAGGTCCTTTTTAGGGCTGAAGAAAGTCCCTTTCAGGACTCTCTCTCTCTCTCTCTCTCCTCTATCTCAATCTCTTTCAATCTACTTCATATCCATCTCTCTCTCTCTCCTTGTCTCTCCCTTTCTTTTTTTAATTTCTCTCTCTCTCACTCTTTCTCATCTCTCCCTAACCTGTCTAATGGGCCAAAGGCAGTCCCAAGCCTGCCACCTGGAAACAGGGAACTAAGAGGGGAAAGGTTCTTTTCTATTCTAAAAACATCATTTTTTTTCTATGAGTCCAGTGATATACTTTTTTAAAATGAATCTCAAATTATTTTAAATCGAGAGAATCTTCTTTTTTCTTTTTTTTTTTTTTGTAATTTGTGTGAATTATATACTGTGTGTTTTAAAAAAATCAGATTACAAGAAGGTAGGTTTTGAGTTAAGTCAATGAGTTTCTGGTTTTACAAAAATCATAATAATTCAGAGGCTAGTGTAAATAGAATTACTGGTTTGTTTGTAAACTGTGGGCGTGGCAGAGTGCTATGCAGAAAATTTAATAGGTGACAAAACGAAGCCTTTATCAACTATGGCATGAAATCTAAACCTATAAATGTATATATATATTCTGAAAGCTAATGTAGTAAGCTATGTTATAATCTATGTATCTGTGCATTTTGCAATCTCTGTTGTTATTCTAGCCAAATTCAATGTAAACAGACCAATTGAAATTTCAAGATAATTCTGTTATTTATATCAAATTTGCAGCATACACCATGGCCAAATATGGAATGTCTATGTGTGTTTTGGGAATGGCAGCAGAATTTAAAAGTGAAGGTATTGCTGTCAATGCACTTTGGCCCAGAACAGGTAAATATAAATTCCAGAAAAATGCTTAAGATTTTATGGAAGAAAAATTTATAAAAGTTTAGAGCTTCTGGCTTTACCATTTTGTCACCACTACAAATAGTTAGGGCATAGACTTAGTTAAGTTAAAATAGCTGACACGTTGACTATGTTCTGGAAACTGAAAGTGTTTGAATCAGTCTCTGATATAGATCAGAAAATTAATGTACTATTCATAGGTCAGACAAGACATTCCTGAGCTCTTTTATCAGCAAATGTCTCCTTATTTTTATTATCAGATTCACCATTGCTGAGTTCTCTTTTTTTTTTTTTTCTTTTGCGATAATAGAAGAGGAGAAAGCCATACTCTGGCTGAGATCCCAATTTCAATCTACTTCTGTATCAAGGCCTGAAAACAATCTTTGAAGATTCATAGACAGAGAAAAAAAAGGAATTAAATTAAAATATGTTTTTGTGATCCAACAACTTCTACTGAATCCTACTGCTCACGATTCTCTGTTTAAATTATGCTGCTGCAAGATTTTGTATCTGCAGGGATTGTACAAAAACATGTCCCCCATGGATGCATGGGGCGGAAAAGACTTGTGGTGGAGAGGTGGGGAAAATTGAGTTAGTGTATGATTGACTAAGTGAGTGCATGTTGAAACTGTAACCCTTTTTCCCAATTTCAGAGCATTATTAAGCCCAAAATTACGAAAGCTACTTAAATTTATGTTCATATCATCTAAAATTATACCCAAAATACTGGCCTTAAAGTTTCCAAAAAGGTAAATCAATAATGCAACTTGAAAATTGCATCTGTGCAAAGATACAATCATGGCAATAAACAAACTGATTAGCTTTTCATTTGTGTCAAACAGATGTTATTGGAAGCAACTGGAGTTAATTAAAGCAAGCTATTAGAGCCCAGTATAGCAAAGCCCTTCTTTTTTTTAGGGTAGGGTATTATGCGAATAATAAAAAGAATAAAACTCATCAGAAAAAGCAAAAGGAAATCACTCTAATATACTAGTATTTGTTCTTGTTGTTAGTAGAACCCTATCTGTGAATAACTAAATTTCATTTGTGTCATCTACTATAATATGAATATTGCTTTCCACTAGCCATATGGACTGCTGCCATAGAAAACATCAGTCTAGGTGACTCGTCTATGTGCCGCAAAGACAGTATAATGAGTGATGCAGCCTACATAATTTTAACCAAGTCAAGCCGAGAATTTACAGGAAATTTTTGTGTGGATGATGAGATTTTATACTCTGAAGGTGTCAGAGACTTTGACAAATATAGCATATCACCAGGTTTGGAAAATTTTCATTCTTGTTTACAATGTTCTTTTTTTATTTAAACTTGGGAAATCAAGATCACTATCAAAGGCTTTTTTTTACACTGACAAAATAATAATCTTTAATTGAATTTTTTTTTTTTAATAGTTATACCAACAGCAGACATGCCAGGTCTCCCGATTTAATTGGGAGCCTCTTGATTTTTTTCAAGAAAATACTCGTCTCCCGATTTAAAAGTGAGAAATCCCGATTTTTCTTGATATACTGGATTGAAGCCTAGAGATATCGAGTTTTGTCTGTTGAAAATTAAAAGAAAAGGTGAAACAGTTTTTCACTTTAAACAAATAATATTCGGTCACCTAAGTCAACTGTGCAATCTTGATACTCTTGGAGCCAGTTGCAGAGGTGCTTCAACCATTCATCCAATGAGCAGGCAAATCTGCGAAGTAGGCCAACAGGCAAACTTATCATGCATGCTTTGTCAAGTGTGAACATTAAAATTAAAATCTGTGGAGGATATTTCGGCGAAGCAATAAATTTGCATAATGTGAATGACCTATGTCCAGCACAATCCATACTAGTATAGATCTATCTAGATCTGAAACATGCAAGTGGCTACATAGATCGCCATCAGTGAGACATTTTAACCTTTTTTTTTGTGTTTGTCTTGTTTTTTTTTTAATAGTTATACCAACAGCAGACATGCCAGGTCTCTTGATTTATTATTTTTTTTGTTTGTCTTGTTCTCAACGCGTCATGATTGCCTGAGTAAAAAGAAAAAAAAAAATGTGTTTTCAAGAAGCACAAGGATATCAACAAACATCAAAGAATTACGTGAAATAGGAAAGGGATTAGTTTCCCCCGTTTTTTGAAGTTCAGTGTCATCAAGTTTTAGCTATCATAGATCTAGAGTCAAGTCCACTATTTGATCATTGTTTATATTATCTCAGGACCCGGACATTCATTGTCATTTCCTACCAACACTGTTTAATGCCAAACATAAAACAAAATAGACCTGGTCATATGGTATTTAGTTTTGAAAACCGGGAAATTTTTTTTTTTAATAACAGCATT
>BLXT01003724.1:858853-871166 GCA_019648995.1 Plakobranchus ocellatus
GGGGGAAACGATTAAACAAGGTGTACTTCAACGCAATTCACAGGCACCATATATGCCTAACCTGTGAGCATCGGTGATCACAAAGTAGAATATGCTGCAAAAATTTAATTTCTCACACACGCACTAGAACAAAAGCACATTAGGACTACAGGCAATATTTCATGTTCATTGGCAATACATGTACATGTATATATCTCAACCGTAAGGGACTTTCCTAACCATAAACTGCCTTGCTTGTAAGTTTTGGCCATTATAATGATTTGAAGGATTAAAAAAAAACCAAAGATTGCGACGTAATTCATTATCATCCATTGCTTTCCTGTTAACGTTGACGAGCATAATTTTAAGTAGATTTAGACCTATAATTTTGTAAAACCTACTCGCAGTGAAGAAAACTAATTAGGAAGGACTTCATTGGTATCATCATCTGCCTTTCCTGTAAGTGTTGGTAGGCTAGCTCAATGATTTGACACAGGCCCAGGTGATTTTTATAGACCGAAACAATAATAGTAGATTTCGATAGAATTCAATTGTATTGGGCCTACCTAAAATCTCAAAGAAATCCATTACCATCATAACTTGCCTAACCTGTAACTGTAGGTGATCAGGATTTAGAGTAGATCTCAAGGGATTATTTTGTTCATGATAAACAAAAAAAAAGTCTTTATTAATCCCAATTAGTACCCAAAAAATGGAAAGACAAAAAAAAAAAAATTTTAAAGAAACTCATTATCATCACCAGCCTTGCCTGTGACTGTTAGTGATCATGATTTAAAGTATACATTTAATAATTTTTTTATAACAAATACAAGAAATATTGTAAAAAGCTCAAATAAAATAATCTATGATTTTAAATCTTTTTAATATCACTGGGTTCATCAAGGGTATGATCTATAAAGCATTAATTTTGACACCTCTCTCGCTGAAGTGTAATGAGATCTAGGCTTTTATTTTTGTCCATAAAGTATATTCCTTAATATGCTCCTGTTTTTTGCTTCAAAATCCTGTTTTTGGGTGGGTTCACTCCTGTTTTCTATTATTTTTGCCTGGCAAGTCTGCAACAGCAGTCTTTTAATTATCTAGTATTACTTTCATACTCCAGTTCACCTTTATGCTATTATGATCTTCCCTACTAGTTTCTCTTGTGATAAAAATAAATAATTTTTTTTTATTAGAAGAATGAGTTCACCTTGTTGTCAAATTTTTATTTACAACAGCGTTGTGGGAAATATTGGGCAATTACCAAAGATGTCCAGAATAAAGTAGAAACTCGAATACATATATGTGATTTTTAATGATCAAGTTGGGGATATATAGAAGGAAAAAAAATCAAATGAGATTATACTGAATGAGATCTATCTTGGATAGCATTACTTAAACGTATAAGGTCAAAATCATAAAGGAATACACTGTCTTGAATACTTCAGCTCTCATGTAAAATATTGGGCATCATGCTCTTAATAGAAAAATTCTACCATTTGAGAAAATGACCAGGTCGTTTTAAAGCTATCAAACTAATGTAATAAAAACAATTTTTAACAATTATATGCATCTAAGAATCAATTACAGATGGATGAAGTAAGCTTGTTCCAGTTTTGGACTGTACTTACCAACACCGTCCAGTTAGCATCATGTAGGCCTACACTCTGCAGAACTCCATTGAGTCACTGTTTTTATTACTCTGTTATAACCTGCTACCTTGTGAATTCTGATGGGCATCTCTTTCTTTTCATATCTGCTCTCTCTCCCTCTCTTCATATACACACCTGTATTTGGAGAAGCTGATCTAGTGCCTTAGAGGGATAATTAGAGGCCAAAGCTGGTACGTAAACTACAAAAGCATCTGGTGTTATGTAATCTGATCCTCACAATCGGTGGAATATCCATTATCTGATGAAATGCCTTCAGGCCTTTAATTGTCTTCAATGTTGTAAGGAAAAGAAAGTGTGCATCGTTATTGGATGCAACATTTGTACCTACAGACACAGAGAGGTGATTGACAGTTCAGTTTCAGAACAGCCAATAAAAATCATATTTTTCTATCTGATAGGTTGAGGGAAAATATTCTGTGTGTGTGTGTGTTCACATCTTATCTGTGGTAAGCTTTGCTAGCGATAGGCTTATTTTTTGCGTTCATTTACGGATACAATTGTACTTAGACCTGGCCTTGATGGTCCTTTTCAAACAACCAATGAGATCCTTTGCCAATCTTGGGATGACTTCGAGAGAGAGAAATTTCTTGAAGATTCATTTGGAAATTATTATGTTTATTTATGTGTATGGTCACAGCCATAGCCTGTGGTAAAAAAGGTACAATGCAATATCATACTTGTTATTCCAGTTTTTAAACACATCGAGATGCTTTCTGATTTTGATTCTCTAGAAGACCTTAGAAAGAGAAAGTTCTAGAAGATAGAGCTGGATGTGTGTGTTGTGTTCAGTATGTTTATGTGTGTATTTTCACACTCCAGTGCAGTGGTCATGCCTTAATGATGGTCCAGTTTTAGAACAACCACTGAGTGACTTTGTCAGTTTCAATCTCAGAGGCATTAGAAGGTGTGGTTGTGGTAGAGGCATAGAGACTATAGAAAGGAGGGGGGAATGGGTGTGTGTGTGCTCATTTCCTTTGCTTGTCCTGCATTACAGGCTTGGTTTTGTATGTATAAATAAAGAGGTTTTTTTTTTATGCATCATGCTGCTTGCTTGTTTTGTAGAAGGTTGTTCAGAGACAAATTACTGATGGATGTTGTATTGTTGAGAATAACAATTACAACATATTCATCTATTTGTCTACAGTATAAGCCTAGATCTAGTAAATGCAGGCTTACATTTTTATGCAAGCTATAGCAGCAAGGAGGGCCTGGCTTGTATATGCAACTATGTCTGGAGGCTTGGAGAAGGGAGTTTTAAGCTGTGTTTATTGACATTGCCGATGCCACGTATGGCTTTGCACTATACAGTTATAAGCCTAGCTGAGCACAGCCTGTAGCAAGGAGTTCTTTTAAATAGACTAAACAATAGAAATCATTCCAAGTCTTGCTGAAAATTGAATGAACACTAATTTATTAATTGAAATCAACAACAATTTTAGGATAGTAATGCACAAACATCAACGGTCTGTTTCTCAGCAATCTGTCAACGCTCTCTTTCATACCCCCTTCCCACATCTCTTAGAAAATACTAGTTATGCAACTAGAGCCAGAAAAGTCTAGAATTACCTCCTTATGTGATCAAGATTAGCTAAAATTAAAGGTAGTGAGAATCAAACCAATCAAATACTCTCATTTTTTTTCTCCTTTAAATGTAAACATGACAAACTTATCTCTTCACCAGGTAACAGTCTAACAACTTCCTGTAAACAATGTTCTTCTACCCTTGAGAACCTCCCAGAAATGCCTAGATCTAAAGAGATAAACAAGGCTAGGACAATAATAGCACTATTAAACTAAAATAAGCGAAATTTTTGGCCGAGTTAGAGGTCTACCAATAAATGCAAGTAAACAAGGCTAAGTCAAAATATTACCTGTATCAAGTCAAGATTTAGACTCAACTCATGACAGCCAATTCGTTTAACAACATTTTTTTAAAAACTTCTTTTTAAAGGTTCAAGGTGTCTGCAGAGTTCAACTTTTGAAAATCTTTTTCTTTTTTTTTTTGACTGACAGAAATCTTTATGCATTGCAGTTTTCATTTGAAACTATTGTTCAAATTCAATTTTAAATTTTCTTCTTGTTTTTATATCTATAACAGATGGAAAACAATTAATTTCACTTGAATCAGACTGTAACAATTTTTAGAGATGGAACTGAATCCTACCTTTCCAAAAAAATATGGTTTTACTAATGTATTGTCTCTAGCCTAAATGGAAAACAAACTTTCCAAACAGGCTCTTCTTTGAATGTGCTTCCCTGAAACGCCTACATTTTATAAACAAAAGCCCCATGGCATTAGCACGCTGCATCTGGCCATTTCTGTGACCTACTTAGCTCCAGCAGAGTGGCGGCCAAATCCAACTTTATTATTAGCATTGAAAGAGTTCAATGAGAAATAAAAACAAAAAAGACTGGCTGTCTGCATATAATTGAAAAGTTGTTACAATCCAACAGCTAGTTGATGCATTTCAGCTTTTATTTTTTTCAACTTCGGGCTTCTTTGAACAAAATTGCTTATACATTTTTTTTCTTTTTTAATTTTTTTTTTCAGCCTTGCTGTTACTTTCCTCTTCAATTAAAAATTGACATTATATTACAGGGATTGTTAAGATTTTAATGCTCTCTTTTGTTTCCATGATAAAGTGTTTTTTTTTTCTTCTATTTAATTGAACAGGTAGTCCATTAAATACAGATTTCTTTTTGGATGAAAGTGCTGAAGATTTTCTACAAAGAAAGGCAAGAGAAAAAGTGCAAGTCAAGAGTAATCTTTGAGCAAAGACCTTTGATGTGATTTACAATGCCAGCTCTTGGCCTTGTGTCTTTGCATATGTAAATTTTATCTGCACATGTTTGTAAAATTTATTGATAAAGTAAGGCCGGAAACGCACTGGCTTCACGTTCCCCACGGTTTCAACTCTCTAATTTGGGGGAGAAAAAGTTGAGTTGATTACACAAACGTACTGACTTCACATTCCTTTTCCCCTCGTGATTTTGGGAAAATAAATTCGAGGCTTGGCCAAATCTGTGGGCTAGCCTAGAGTCAAGGCCTACACAGTGCATGTCTGCGACCGGCGCTAAGTACTATGGAGGCTATATGTGTGTTGGCTTTACAGCTTTTGCTGCTCTACTGGTTAGGAAAAAAGCGACAATACAGACGACAGAAATATTGGGTGCATGGCATATTTAAAAGAAGAGAACGATATGGTGAATATCATCATCTTGTTGACAAAATTTTAAACGATGAGGAAAAGTGCATGTCCTATTTGAGGATGAGACCTTCAACATTTCGTGTGCTGTTGGAGATGGTTGGTCCCGCTATTGAGAAGCGAACAACTAATTTCAGAAGACCTTTATCTCAACGAGAATGCCTTGTCATTACCTTAAGGTGAGTTACATCTATTTTGATTCACAATCAATTAGAGAACCAAAAAATAAAAAGGTAGGTAAAAAATAAATAGATTGATTTTTATTCGAAAACTTTATTTGAATAAATGCAAAAGTTGTAATCAAATTAATTGTGTACAGTACAAACTATATTTGTTGAACCAACCACAAATAATTGTATTAAACACTTCTTGTGTACATTATTTTTCATAACAAAAACCTCATTTGTAAATTTTCTTTTTCCACCAAAAATTTCAACCATATAGATATAAGAAAGCTAAAATTTCAAAAGAATTGACTTAAGGGAGTAAGAGCAAATCATTTTATTGATAATTACAGATATTATGTGTACATTCTAGACAATACAAAAAAAAAACAAAAAACCAATAAACCAATGAAGTTACATCGTGAAATTGTTAAATTTTAAAGAAACGTATAAAAGGGAACATGTCAACATTTTTATTCATAATAACCAAAATGTCGAGATGGAGTGCTGTAATATCCGTGCATGCAGCCATTCTTGAGGTACACTGAGGAGGTACACTTGATTGATAATACTCAGAAGTTTTTTCCCTGTGCTCCTCTGTGGTATGTGACTCTGTGCGGGTAAGGTACTTCAGCAAAACCGCATGAATGTCCATTTGACACCGCATCTTAGATATAGGGTCAAGTCTTTTCATTTTTGACACTAGACCGAGACAGTAGTGTTCGTCTTCATCTATATCAGTTGGCTTTTTTTGGGAAATCCCCGAGCCAAGGTCTTGTATCGCCTTGATAACGTGAATGTCCAGGTTGGGCCCAGGCGATTTCTGTGTTTGAGGAAAATTTCTTTTCCTCCTCAATTTAGGCTGCTCACCTCGACTTTATGGCTGTTTATTCTGGCTCTCTGGCGATTGGCTGCCCGGCTCATGCTGCAACTGACTGCCAAACAAATCCGTCTCTGTGTCTGCTGTGGCTGCGCTCACTACAGAGGCCTGTGAAGGGCTGTGTGGTGTGATGTCGCAGTCACTACTCGCATCTGAAAGATACGAGATGTTGCTGACGTTGGTCTGTCAGCAAGAAAAGGCGCTAAAAATGACATCTGATCATGAAGGTACCACTTTTTGATCTTGCTAGCTGCTGACCCTGACTTAAATGTGGTCAGCTGTCTATGAGAATGTTTAAAATAGTCACGGAGTCTAGTCCATTTCTTCTGCGCCACTTGCTCTGAAAAAAGAAAAAGGAAAATAAAAAAGAGACATGACAGGTTAGAATGAGAATTATACAAATTTCAACAACATTTTGAAAATGGCTGAACAAATATATATTGACATTCCTTCACTATCTTTTTAAATTTCTTCTTCAGATATTTGGCAGCTGGAGAAAACCCGCCTTCATTATCGTTTCACTTCTGTTCTGGGGTTACTACAATACGAGAAATTGTGTCAGAAACCTGTAAAGCTATTTGGAGAATTCTTCAACCTAAAGTGATGCCAAAACCTGACGAACTCAAGTGGAAAAAGATTGCAAGTGACTTTTACGAAAGATTTCAGTTTCCTTTATGCCTGGGTGCCATAGATGGCAAGCATACGTATAAAAAAGCCCAACAAAGCTGGATCCAAATATTATAATTACAAAGGCTACTTCTCAATTTTACTGCTCACCATCACAGATGCAGATAGAAAGTTTATAGCAGTTGACATCGGCTTTTGCGGAGGCAACAGTGATGCTGGTGTATTTAATCGTTCTTCATTTGGTAGACGATTGAGAGCTGTAAAATCTCACGTGCTCATACGTAATTTTTATCGCAGAATCCAAATCTGAGGTTAAAAATACAATATGATGCAATTTTGATTAAAATAAATTTCAACTTTCCACACCCTGACTCTGTTATCTTTAGGATATTCGGTCCTAGACCGCGGAATGACGATTTGCAGAGAGCAATTTTACTGCAGCGGTAAAATCAAAATCGTGAAGGGCGAGTCGTGAAAGTGTGGGGATTGTGATGTGGAGTCAGTGCGACGCCGGATATAGATTAAAGAAGGCTTCCGTCACATCGGCAATAAGGGTGACGGTAACAACCTGAAAGCATGGGGAATGTGAAGCCAGTGCATTTACGGCCTAAGTGAGCAGATACACAAATACAATGGAACACGATTAAACCAAAACTTTAGGGAATATGATTTCTATTTTGGTTTAAGCATAGCGCAATAATAAGTACGATTAATAAAGGGGAGTAACCAGCTCTGGAATTAAAGTTAAACCAATCCCACCTGTCGTCACATCACAATGTGAATGCATACGCCTATCCATGAATCTTTCTCTCTTTTTTATCCATCTCTCTATCTTCTTCTCTTTCCCTTTCAATTAAGAGGTACTTGCACCTGTCATCGATCTACAATAATAGAGCTTTCACAATTTCATCATCGCCTAAGTAAGTTTTCCAGTCCTGAAGTGCTCTGCTTTTACAATTTAATCATCCCCTAAATTTTCTGGTACTGAAGTCCTTAACAAGAGAGATGTCTTTATTATCAGCTGTGATGCAACAGTGTTTGCTTAGGTTTGCGCTGACGTGATGTAGACATGTAGGGAGGTGTTTGGCATGATCCCGCTGCATAACTAAGTGGTGGAAGAGAAGGGATGTGCAGATGTGTGCAGTGGACCTAGTGCTAGCCAGACATTGAGCCTGGCCAAGTGTAGTGTGAGGTACCGCTAACAGTTTTGGGTTTGTGTGGAGCAATGCGAGAAAGAAAGGGAAGGGCAAGATGTGTAAAAAAAAAAAAAGATTTTTTTTTATGTGTCAGTCGGACAGTGACTGGGCTTTCCCTGTAGATTTATTTTGTAAGGCAACCTACACTTTTGGTTTACTGCATGTTTAATTTAAGAAAGAATAAGAGGAAAAACGGAAAGCTCTTCAATTTTTTTTAGTTTAGCTGTTTTTACGGTTTAGGTATGGTCTACTATAAGTAGTTACTTTTTTATGAATGAAAATGAATCAAGAAAATTCCACTTTAAAATTCAAAAGCCTTGGAAGTTTCGTACATGTGTTGAACTGCAGTGGAGGTAGACAGAGAAAAACTTTTATTTTGTACATGTGTTAAACTGCCGTGGAAGTAGTCAGAGAAAAACTTTTATTTTGTACATGTGTTAAACTGCAGTGGAAGTAGTCAGAGAAAAACTTTTATTTAAAGTTTTAACTTGTGGACAATTGTGATAATAATAGCAACAACAACTTTTTAATGTTAAGCAACAACAGATTTGAGTGGAGGAACATGATGGCCAATGTCTGGTCCAGACAAGCCACTTAAAGAAGAAGAAAATGAAGGAGCATCTCAGTTTTTCTGTGCCTTAGTCTTTACTGAGTAGGCTTATAAGCCTGCTGTTGTAAGTGATTCACCATGCATTGGTGAAAAATTTTTTAAGCGGTCGACATCACATGTAGTTCCACACTGCCATAATCCCAATAACGATATATCAATTTTCTTGCATATGGGCTGCATAAAGAAGCAATTCGAATTATGTTACATTACACATGGAGTTCATGTTCCTCATGTATATTCAGGAATCCTCCTTTGTTTTATATTGGGGTGATCTCTATCAAGTTTGATTGCAAGTGATATGTTTATATGTCATTATGATAAATGATATATTAATAATGGTTGTTTAAAACTGCCATGCCCACAATGACTATTTTCTTTTGATTTTTTTTGCAATTTAAAGAATAGAAATTATCTACGTGTGTTGGTAAATATGTATACCAAAATGTTTTGTCTTCAAAATAACATAGTAAAAAATAAGGAATTCTGAAAGTTCTCAGGAACTCTACCCATGCAACATTGCTATACTGCGAAGTAGCTATGATTTAAAGCAAATTGGTAGTCCTTCATTGTGAAAAGAAAGCTATATAATAATAGGTGATCCTCTCTAATTTATTTTTGTTTCTCCAAGTTCAAAGCTAAAAGTGCATGCTCATTAAGAAATGAAATTCACTGTATATCATAAGTAAATTATAAAGTTTTTAAATGAACATTTAAAGATTTTTATAAAATTTGTTTAACAATTATATTAATGGTTAGTTTGCTCAGAGGTTGCGGATGGAAATGTTGCGAGTCCAAATCGAGCCAATTTTTGTCTTTCAAAAGTTTCATTTTACAAAAAACACATGTAATAATTTGAAACATTCTCTCCACAAAATAACAAATATAAAAATTTTGCCTGAAGTTTTTACAATTATTAGATGTTATTTTTACAGTTTACCATTGAGTGAGGCATCATTGAATGCAAGGCAACAATGGTTTGATGTTATTGTACATTAAAATGTTTTTTATCTCCTTTATTAAGCCAGAAGTGGTATAATCAATAAATTGTATGCATATTCTGGACAATCAGGTTAAAATGCTTTGTGAACTCATATTAGAAATAAAGATTGCACTTTACTTTTAAGCTGATGTTCAGTTTCTTTTTTTTTTTTGGTTTTAAGAAACAAATAAAAAATAGGAAGACCTTTGAAATTGATTTTCTTTTTATTTCAAATTATGTGATCTTGAGAGAAAGACAAAAAAAAAGTAAATTTTACTTTGAAATCAAAGTTAATAGAAAACTTACCAGCTTGAGAGATCAGATAGGCAGCAAAAGTAAATTTTACTTTTTTTTTTAGTCTTTAAAAATAAAGTTGAATACTTATATGATGTAGCTATATTAGGCCCAACATAGCTCTATCAAACTTCGCTTTCATCTTTGATTTTCATCATTAGTGGGAAGCAGTCAAACAATGGAATTTCAATGGATCCATGTGTGTTGTCACTCACAGTTGAAGCTTAGTCCAAGTATCTCCTATAGTGATGTTAAGTGTAATTTTTTTTTTATTTCTAGAGAAGTAGATATTTCATCAAAATATCAAATATCACTAATTAAATCAGATGTTGCAGTTTTTTTTTTATATTTGTAGTTTTTTTTTAAACATAAACATAAAAAACGTTTTGCCTTTATTGGCTTCATCAGTTACTTTACACTAGAGAAGATATAACAAAAATATATACACAACACACATGCATAAACAATATGATTAATATTTGTTCTATAACTTAATAGTTTCGTGGGGCCTTTTATTTGTACTGATAAGCTAGACCTCACGATCCAGCTTTAGAAATCTAAAATGTAAGTGCACATATTAAACGTGCTCTTTACAAAATGACAGGCAGATATCTTAGCTGCTAAACCATTGGAATATTGTCGAAAAAATATCGGGTATTCCCAAAGAGGACAAGGAAATTTGGTACAACAAAGAGAAACAAGACATGATCGAAACTATCGTAGCTGTTAAATGTTGCATCAATGTTGAGAGCTAGAGCCATAAAAAAATTAAGTCTATCATTCGACCAATGCTCAGATGTTGCAGTGTTCATCTAATTTTTGAAAATATAGACTCACCTTAAATTTGACATAACGCGGTATGAAGAATACAACGTATAAGAAAGGAGACAGCTAGAGGGAAATATTCGGAATGTCACACTACATGATAAGTCTGCAGTAAATCAAACTGATAAAATTTTAATCATCAAATAAGTTTAGATCGTCCTCGAGACAGTCCACATTCAGATTTCATGCTTGTTTTGCTGGGCAAATCTAGTTTTGTTCTTAAAGAAGAATCCTTTATCGTTGGTAGGAAAAAAAAGCAATATAAAAAATAACAATGCCTTCTTTTTTCTCTTGAACCTGCATTTAACTCTAGACATTCTTATGAAAGAGCAAGCATCTTGCCCTTTGTAAGGAAAACATAAACATGGAAGGTAGCAGGAAAAAAAGCCAGTTGATTGATATATTTCTAAAAATTAAGGCAGAAACGTTCAATTTTAGTCTTTAGAGATTTGAAACAATCCTCCAATAAATCTTGCCCCAATCCAAGGAGCACCCTGTTTGAAAAGTATTTTTTTTTTAAATTTCCTTTGTTAAACACAATATAATTCCTGTTATGTTTTGGTTTTTCCCTCATTCCCCAAGAACAAATGCCTAGCAACGAGATATAGTAACTCCTACTAGTCATTCCTACTACTGTACTAGTCCTAGAAACAAGATTCAGTAACTACTGCTAGTCCTAGAAACAAGATTTAATCACTCCTACTAGTCCTAGGGGAAAATTCACAGAAAACGGAATGTATGGTCGTCTCAAAGAAATCCCCAAACCCTATGTGCAATCTCGTTAGCAAAGGCGAAAAAATCAAACAAGTTACAAAATTCAAATATCTAGGTTATCTGATAACATCAGATGGCAGATGCACAAGTGAAATAAGTACATGTAAAAGAATAGCCATGGCTAAAGATACATTCCAAAAAATGAAACCAATACTGGCAAATAGAAACATAAGTAAGACAACAAAATAAGGGTAATTAAAACATAAGTATGGTCAGTACTTTTGTATGGTAGCGAGTGTTGGACAATAAACAAAGAAATAGAAAAAAAAACTAGAAGCAGTAGAGATGTGACTTATCAAAAGAATGATGAGGATATCATGGACAGAAAAAAAGTCAAACGAATTGGTTCTGAAAGAAGCTAATCTTAAGCGATCATTAATTAAAACCATTAGACAGAGGCAACTACAGTTTTAAGCCATATTTGCCTACATAAGGGTTTAGAACACTTAGCAATCACTGGAAAGATTGAACTTTTGAAGGCAAACGCAGTAGAGGTAGACAGCGAACAACTTTTATTTAAAATCTTAAGTGATGGGCAATAGGCAAGAGTAGCAATAACAACTTTATAAGGTTAACTGAGAATAGGTATGAGTGGAGGAAGATGATCGCCAATGTCTGATCCAGACAAGATACCTGATGATGATGACTAGTCTTAGAAACAAGATTTAGTTCTAGAAACAAGATTTAGTAACTCCTACTAGTCTTAGAAACAAGATTTAGTAACTCCTGCTGGTCCTGGAAACAAGATTTAGCAACTCCTACTAGTCCTAGGAACAAGATCTCGCACATTCGGTCATTTCTTGAGCTGGTTCTATAAGTATAACTGTCTGTACTTATCAAACATCAAGCTTTGGTTCTTCTTGGGAAGCCAGCTTTGTAGGATCACTTGAGCGTTCTCCATATAGCTTTTCATTGTCCTTTGTTCAGTGGGTTATATATGTGGCTGTAAGCTGGTTGTGCTTCTTTGGAGGTTTATTTTCCACATATGACGGGATTCTCCGTCCAGTGCCTTAGTTACCCTTAGTTGCCTTTTACATTACAGCCTGGGTATCCAGGTGTTGGTGAGTTTATATTATTTCCTCTGGCTGGCCAGCTACCTCCCTCCC
>BLXT01003724.1:920930-933508 GCA_019648995.1 Plakobranchus ocellatus
AAAGTGTCAGATATAGGCCTACTGGCCGCCGTCAAAGATAGGGATTTGTGGAGGGACATGATCGCCAACGCTTACAAGCAAGGCTCTTGATGATGATGTCTTAAGGTCAAATCCGATTCGCTGTTTTAAATTTTAGCTGTCTCAAATCATGGAAATAAGTGTATCTACAAACTTTATACTATCGACATTTTTAGCAATTTTAGCTTCCTCATGATTGTTTGGAAGCTGAAGGTGACGAATATTAAGGTTTGGAAGTACCTTCCTTTGGCTAGCTTCCCCCTCATATTTCACAGTTTTTGCCCTAGCCGATATTCTATTTCTTAAAATAACCCAAATCTATAAATCCCTTGTACAACAAGATAGCGAACGGGCGACTTTGATCATGTTATAGACATTTGGTCTCATAGATAATGAACGAGGCGTGTATATAAAACGAGCAAAAAAGACAGATTTCATACCTCAACAACAGTCTTTACAAAGCGAATTGTCTTAAAATTATTGCTTCTTTGGCAAAATAATACTTTCAACCTATTATAATTATGGCCATATCAACGTTTCCAATGCATTTTTAAACAGTAGTAAAATGTGTTAAATATTATTACAGTTCACTGTGTTACATTTTAAAACCACCTCACAGGTTTCAACTATGGCTGTCTATATCAGTTGCTCAACAGTAACTATGAACCTTATACCATCCACATTTAAAAGAGTTTTTGGAAACAGAAGTCGATCAATTACAAGGGTTGAATCTTTCGTGTTTTGCCAGATGTTTTTTCCTTTAAATTCACAGGTTTTGTTCTTGTAATCTTCTCATAATAAAAACTCAATCATAATTATGCGTACACTAGTCTAACTGAATGATTGCATTTAAAACAGAAAGCGGATGAATTTGTTTAAGCTGTTTCCTCTTATTCGTTATTCTTGTATTCTTATTTCTCTTGCGTCAAAAGAAAAAGCCACACGTTATATTAAAAAGTATTGTGAAATCAAAGAAGTATATTAAGTCGCTGTGTTAATTTCGAAGAAAACTCAACCCCGAGCTTTAACTGTGTAGTATATACAGGAGTAATAATAGTTTCTACGAACCATACACCATCGGAAGTGAAAGAATTTTCAGTCTCTTATGAACTGTTTTGAGGCTTAAGGCAATCACAACCTCCCCCCCCCCCAAAAAAAAAAGGAAAGAAAGAGAAAAAATATCAGAGAGCTAGAAGATTATTGAAATATAAAAAGTGTGCTTTTCATACATAAATGTTTTGAGAAAAAAGAAGCTAATGTTGAGAGAATGTTATTGATTAAAAATCTTAAGACGGAGGTAACTGCAACTTCTAGGTGACATATGCCGACACAAAGGTTTAGAATTCGTAGTCAACACCGGAAAGATTGAGAGCAAACGTTCTAGAGGTAAGCAGAGAATAACTTTTAGTCAAGGTCTTTAGTAATGGGTAATAGGTAATGATAGCAACAACAGCCTTTCAAGGTTATCTAAGAACAGGTTTGAGAGGAGGGACATGATCGCCAATGTCTGTTCCAGAGAAGACACCTTTAGAAGAATACAGTGGGCATTTCAGAGAATCATAATAATACATTAGGAAAATGCTTTTTTTAATCTACTAGGAAGCAAGCTTTCTTGACAAAAGAGAATGAAGAGGAAAAGCAATGAGTGTCCGAAAAGTAATTTCAAAAGCCTGCCATTATATCATGATAAGGTTTATTTTTCTTTTCTATTTTTTTTTTTTTTTAGGATTTTCAGCGCACGTTCCCTTGAATGTTCATGAGGTGACGTGCCTAAAATGCGGTTGAATAAAGTACACCTCTGAAATGCTCTTACTGCGCACTTCGACAAGACTCACGTCTGGTTATATTCTTGACTAGAGCACTAAGATCATTACATTATCATGGAAGGAACAAATCCTATGCTGAGGGCGAAATCAAATTCTTGGAAGAAAATTTAACCAAAGGACGATAAAAAAGTCAGTAAACATGATTACCTCAACGCTTCCAAATATATATTAAGAGGCTACAAATTATTTGTCCATTTGTGAAGCTCATAACCACTTTCTGATGATTTATATAGGAGGTCACAGTTTGATCTGGCGTCTTAATTGTAACAACAAAGTGAGTGTCAATCAAGTTTCTGATACTATTTCACTATCATTTTCTATAGGCAAAATGCATTGGGTATGCAATAAAACATTATTATTAATTCATTACAAATGTGCTCTTTATCTAATGGCAAGATTCCTTTACAAAAAAGCTAGAATTAAACATAAGTATAAGAAATAGGCATTGAAAAAGTTGTCGCTAAATCACGATAGGGTCCCTTTTTTATTTGTTGTTGTTGTTGTTGTCCTATTTTACGTACACGTTTCTTTCGATATAACATAAATGCTCTATAACGTGGGGGGATTTGTTAAACTCTAAGCGTTGGGAGGGAGAAAGAGAGATAAATAGATAAATAGATAGATAGATAGATAGATAGATAGATAGATAGATAGATAGATAGATAGATAGGTAGATAGATAGGTAGATAGATAGGTAGATAGATAGATAGATAGATAGATAGAGAGAGAGAGAGAAAGAGAAAGAGAGAGAGAAAGAGAGAGAGAGAGAGAGAGAGAGAGAGAGAGAGAGAGAGAGAGAGTTCGGCGTGAAGTTAATATACTTGGAAGGTAGCTTAGAAGGCGGCGTTATATGTTTGTGACTTGCGTAGTCTTATTGCACATTTCTTCCCCGTCTTCTATATTTACCACGATGCTCGAAAATGTCTGGACAAGTCATGGGAGTAAAATCTTACTGTAGCTTTGAATAGCTACATCATCAAACACTGTTTGATCAATAACTAATTGGTGAATACGATTCAGCCAAATAAGAACATTTAACAATTCTCTCACTCTAGCTTCTTAATATTGATACTCAATTAATTAAATGATTTGCGTCCTGCTGAATAAAATGAACACATTTATTATATCAATCTGGATTCCACAGCATCTCTTACCAATTGAGGGTGCCTACATTTGGCGAACATTGCAAAGGTAGAATTGGGATTTGGTATTCAGGAACTCACAGCACGTTTCCTTTTCGACTTTTTACTCACGTAGGAGCTTGAAAAATGTGCCTTGTATGTGCCGACCGAAGTCCAATAAATGCTTTTGCAGTCACTTTGGTTTCAGACTATTAATTAGCCGTAAAAGTTATATAACATACAGACATATCCAAAAATAAAAAGGGATAGACAAATAGATAAACATGCAGAGTAAGACAAAGGAGAGTGATCGAAAAAGGCTAATGGGACAGGGGAAAAAAAGGGGGAGGGGGAAAAGAGGAATAAAAGAAAAAAATACATAGATAGATAGACAGACAACAGGGGATAGGATAGATAGAATGTAGATAAAAGCCGGACATACAGGTATATAGATTGCCTCGCTGTTAATTGAAAAGATGGATAAATGGATGGGTGGATAGATTGATGCATAATATAGAGAGATATATACAACAGAGAGATATATGTGAAGAGGAAGAGAGAAAGAGAGAGAGATAGAGATAGAGAGAGAGAGAGAAAGAGAGAGAGAAAGAGAGCCAGATAAAGAGACAGAGACATAAGAAATAGAAAAAAAATCTACAGAGAGGTAGAGGGATGGGTCTGAGAACCTAAAATAGAACGTGAGTACTCCACCTTGAAGTGCAGTTCGAGGCGAGACCACATTCACACAACAAAGTATTATCAATGGACAATTTTTGTTGTTGTCGTTGTTTGTTTGTTTGTTTTATGACGTTGATGACTTTCATTATTCTTAGTAGTAGTAGTAGCAGCAGCAGCAGCAGCAGCAGCAGCAATAATAGTAGTAGTAGTATTTTTTTATTGATACGATTATTATCATATGCTACTCTTTTATTCTTTTCCATGAAATTCTTATTGTCGATTCGTGTTGCAATTCCTTGGCATATCTTATTTATGCTTCTATGCACTTTCAAATGTTTTAATGGTATTGTTGCTTTTTTTTCTTGCTTAAAAGATTAAAAAAAAAAAAAAAAACCAAAAGAGGCATTTGTTTTTTACTTTCAGCTCGTGATCAATGTGGCGTTTAGGCAATCAAGTTCAGACCCTCATTCGCTGTTAATAACGTTGTACTTTTCTTATTATTGTTCTAAATAAAAAAGGTATGCATCTCATTATTTTAGAACAATTTAATTGTTTGAATCGAAGGGGCCAGTCTGCTTGAATACTAAAAAAAGTCAGAGAAGGAAGAGCTAGCCTATTTAAAATATAATAGATTGACCAAGCTCGTGATCAATGTGGCGTTTAGGCAATCAAGTTCAGACCCTCATTCGCTGTGTTAATAACGTTGTACTTTTCTTATTATTGTTCTAAATAAAAAAGGTATGCATCTCATTATTTTAGAACAATTTAATTGTTTGAATCGAAGGGGCCAGTCTGCTTGAATACTAAAAAAAGTCAGAGAAGGAAGAGCTAGCCTATTTAAAATATAATAGATTGGCCAAGCGTGACGGGGCTAAGTTGAAAAGTGAGAAATGTTTTTTTTAATAATTATTTTAAAGATATTCAGAGAGGCAACAAACTTAAAAGTAAAAAATAAAATATTGTCTGTATGCTGACTTGAGAAAAATAGCAACGGTCTCATGAGCTGAGAGAACACACTTAGCTTTTGTTTACTTAACTAATCATATCTGTCGTTTCCTCTTTATAATGCAAAACACGTAGCAGTGAGCGAAGTCACTAACGCTTATGTTCAAGGGAAACAAGTTTAAGATGCCTTAATAAAAAAGAAAAAGGGAAGTAACTTAAATGTTTCTTTAAAATGTTGTAGATAACTGCAGAATTACAGGAATGTATGAATATACCAGAATACTTTCATTCATTTTTTCGTACATGAGTTATTTAATCTTTCTTTAGCCTTAAACAACTGTTTTAAAGCAAGGATATTTAGATATTCATGAAATATTATGTGCCATTTCTTACTACTGAACTGCATGGTAACGTTTGTTTTTTCTCGCGGGTTAATATATGTGTCATGATCTATGTAAGAGTGCCTATCAAAGTGATTTGCATAGGAACTGGCTTCTGAGCTCCAACGGCGTCTAGAGCCCGTAAAACGGCCGTGGTCCACACATTCTGTCGGTGTGCGCTTCCCGACATTATGCTTTGGGTCTAGTGTGGTTCCTCCCATTATGACGCCGGGATACACATGTGTATCAATTTTTGGTCCGCTTGGTTGCTGGCAGGGGAAGCTTTGTCGTACCGTGGGTGAGAAGTCCATGGGCTACGAGCACGGGCGCTAGCGTGTTCAGCAATGTGGTGTCGGACGGGTGGCCATCTCCACGATCGTCCCATGGAAACATGGAACACGTAATGGTGTGTGATGGTTGGCTGGAAGCCGACGCCGGCACCCCCCTGCCTAAATTTTTGATTACCTCCCTTTAATTTGAGCTATATTTTTGGGTTGGTGCCCTTTCATATTTTGTTCGATCGAGGGAAAAAAGTGTTTATTATATTAGGAAAACAGTTACTTTTTTCCCTCCTAATTAGGGGATATGAATAAGCTCATACCATATGTCTAAGTGTTGTGATTTTATCCTCTTCCTTGGCGAAATTGTAGCTCGAACGAAAATTAGTATAACTAAGAGGTGTTCGTTTGTTCATGTTTTTTTTTTTTTTTGACAATTAAATTTCGTTTCATGAATCAAATTGCGGGAGTCAGTTTCCAAGACCTGTTATATCTGAGCAGATCTGAACCTATTGAAGGAATATCACTGCATATTTAAGAGCAAGAATACGCACATTTGTGCCACCTATTCCCCCATTTATACTTACATCTAAAGAGAAATTGAACTATTTCAAAGCTTTTAAAATTAACTGGAAAAAGCCGCAGCCAATACCATCATTATTTAAACAATCCTCTGTTCGCAATTGTTCGTTCGTGATAGGCACTGACTCATTTTCAATTCTTTTCCTCATTGAAACCATTGTAACTCATTTTTCATTTGGCCCACACAGTTAGTTTTGCCTCTAAAATATTCTTGATAGAAGCGAGTTATTGTCTTAATCAATGTTACACGCTGTAATTTTTCCATAACCGCAGGTCAAGCTTTTTTTGAACGGAATCGGACTAGGCTTTAATATTGGAATTTGAACTTGTATTGAAAAAGCCTTGAAGATCTAAAATGAGTTTGTTAGCTCAGTTGCCACCTACGACCCAATATACTTAACTGGTTAAGGTCTTGTTTAAAGGGTGGGCACGGGGAAGCGATAAACAGCCTGAATACACATCACAGTTTTTAAATGTACTACATAATGTTGTTATGATTTCCTAATTATTATTATTTTTTCTTTTTTATGGTTCAAGCATGTTTTAAAAAAGTGAACAGTAAACTTTTGACATGAATTTGACTTCTTTTTTAGCTTTCGATTTTTTTGACTGTTATATTGTATAAAATACAGAACAACATAAGGTTGAAACAACGAAAATATAAGAGGCTTAGTTATGGAGTTGGCTTGATTTGGTTTTTGCGCAAATAGCTCGTACAAAGTGATTTTTAAGCTGATTTCGGGCTTTCAGGCCCTTATTTCACTGTGAGATCAGTGGCAGGATCGAATTCGCACCCCAAAGATCCATGCAGACCTCAAAGCGATCGAGCTAGCGACTGTTCCACAGCCCAGTCCCCCGCCCCCTTCTCCCCTTTTCGTTAATGGCAGAGTTTTCTTTGTGCATAATGTCGCTAATTGGCAGTATGCAACCAGGTAGTTCAACATTAATTTCTTAAAAAAAAAAAGCAGTTATAGTGATGTAAAAAATCACCAGTCTTAACCTTTTCGCATCGCATAGTCTGAGACTCTATTATTCCCTATATACGCTAGGGCAGCCTTTTGGCTATTCCCTGCAAACGCATGGTTTTGGCGCATTTTCAAAAAATGATATAAAATCATGCAAAGCTTTTATAGTGATGTATTTGGTATGTCTAGAAACCTTATTTAATGAACTACAATGCAAACATATTTTTAGACCGCAAGCACACTTTTAAGGTTACCATGACAACCAAAACAAGATGGCCGGCAGCGGAAAAAAACAAAAGGCATAATATAAGTATCCCATGAAATGTAATGTACCATCGTGATGATATATCCACATGAAATCCTGTTTTAGCAGCCACATATCCATTGGTAAACTTTTTTTCACTTTTTCATATTCACAAGCAATGAAAATTAAATAATTTCAAAATAAATTCTCAAACGTCCAAGAAATAAAAGTGGGGAAAATAATTTCAAAAACATTTGCAGGGACATTGTTAACATCGACTGCAATAATCCAAAACATTATCTGCCTTCTTACAAGGCATAAAACTATTGTTTCTCTCATTTTCATTATAAAAAAAGTGTTTTAGCATTACCAATAAATTTTAGAGCTAAACAAATGAATGTGTATTTTGTTAATTTTTGATGTGGGAGAAAAATGCTCCAGAAAAATCAGTTATAATCACTAAAATAAAGCTGATGTAAAAATTAAAAAATTTAGAAGAAAAAGAAAAGCTTTCCAGCCAAAATGTAGAAAATATTTTTTAATTACTGCTACCTTTTGTAAGATGAAATGCTAGAAAGAAAAAAAATGCTGAGAAGACCTATAAATCATTCACTAAATAATATATTATATCCTAATAACGTTTCTAGTTCTACACACCTAGCTACTCTGCTAAACACTATATTAAAATTATTATCCATTTGAAAAGGTTCCTAGTTATTAATATAGTAACGCTTTGTGTGGTAAATCTCGCAACAGTCCAGGCATAAACCAACTTTGCACTCTCGACAACATGTTGTTGTAACTTTCTTTTGTTTCCCTCTCTGCTGGGGTCTGCCCTGCTATCTTGGCGCTGCCAGCACAAACTTTACACTGACGCTGAGCTTTCTTTCCACGTGAGTCAGAAGCCTCAGTGCTGGGGCACATAGAAAGGAAATGTCTTCCTTTTAGACGGTCCTTAGGAAGAGGAACTTTGTCAGCCTGAGGGTCGTAGGTGACATCCACGTCGACGAGCGTAACGCTTACTTCCTTGAGGACACTGGCCGGGTTTGTCCTGCGCCTTCTGTGCTGCGTGCGGTGTTTACTTAGCAATATTGTGGTTTGGATAAAACAGTTTGGCTTTATGTCTGATAAAGGGACTAGAAATGCAATATTTACTCTGTCAATGCTTATGGAAAGATATATAGAAATGCAAAACGATTTCCACCTCTGTTTTATTAATTATTCTATAGCTTTGGACAAAGTAAGATATGTAGAGCTGTTTCGTCTGCTAGAAAAATAGGTGTGAGGCAGTGATGGTTAATGTCTCCCGATCTTTTTAACTTATATAGTGAAATAATCTTATGGAATCTTGATGGTATTTCAGGCTTAAAAATAAATGGAGAGAATCTTAATAATCTCAGGTATGCAAATGATACAGTTTTAATAGCAGAATCTGGCAAACAACTCCAAAAACTTCTAGATACTTAGCTTTAGAGAGCGAAAAAATGGGCCTATCTTTGAATGTAAAGGAAACGGAATGTTTGGTCATCTCAAAGAAATCCTCCAATCCCGAGTGCAATCTCTTTAGCAAAGGCGAAAAAATCAAACAAGTTACAAAAATCAAATATCTAGGTTACCTGATAACATCAGATGGCAGATGCGCAAGTGAAATATGTAAAAGAATAGCCATGGCTAAAGATACATTAAAAAAAATAAAACCAATACTGGCAAATAGAAACATAAGTATGACAACCAAAATAAGGGTAATTAAAACATAAGTATGGTCAGTACTTTTGTATGGTAGTGAGTGCTGGACAATAAACAAAAAAAAACAACAGAAAAAAACTAGAAGCAGTAGAGATGTGGTTTATCAGAAGAATGATGAGGATATCACGGACAGAAAAAAGGTCAAATGAATTGGTTCTGAAAGAGGCTAATCTTAAGCGATCACTAATTAAAATCATTAGATAGAGGCAACTACAGTTTTTAGGCCATATTTGCCGACATAAGGGTTTAGAACACTTAGAAATCTGTGGAAAAATTGAAGGCAAATGCAGTAGAGGTAGACAGAGAATAACTTTTATTGAAAATCTTAAGTCATGGGCAATAGGCAAGGGTAGCAATAACAACTTTATAAGGTTAACTGAGAATAGGTATGAGTGAAGAACATGATCGCCAATGTCTGTTTCAGACAAGGTACCTATGTTGACGGTGTTTTGGACCCCCACAAGTGTCAGTAGATGAAAAATGTTTTTTTCCACCACTTCTGGGATCTCCTCCTCATTGGAAAATAAAAGAACAGTTGGTCCGAATGATCCACCCCTGACATAAACTTTATGTAATCTACCACTGCCAGGGGCTTTTCCTTGACCTCCTATCTCCCTATTGTCTCTGTCAGTCGTGGTTGATGAATGGTTGAAAGGGTGACCACCTCTCTCTTGTCAAATCACCGTGTAGCTACCAGCTGACCCTTCCGCTTGAAGTCGAAGTCACCTAGTCTCTGCTTATTCTGGAACAGATCAGCTGGCATACCCTCACGGTTCTTCTTGCAGGTTCCGACCAGCATCGTGTTTTGTCCCTGCATTTGATTCCACACGTCTGGACAGCAATAATGATTGTCGACCTACAGCCTGTAACATTGGTCTAAGAGAGACTGGAGCAGGCGCATGGTGATGTCAACAAGTTTGTTGCTCATCCGCTTGTCTGCGCAGTACATCTCTACCGACCATATGTATCCGGAACTGCTTTCACACAGTTCGTACAACTTAAATCTCCATTTGGTCGTTTTGTCCTTCATGTAGACCTTGAACCTAGAACGTCCCTTGAAGGGGATCATGGCTTCGTCAATATACACCTCTAGCACCTGTCGTTGATGTGCAGAAATGTTAAAAATGGGCAGAAAACGTTCTCTTACCATTACTTTAGGTGCAAATGAGGAGTAGAGAACTGGATGGCGTGTCCAGTAGTCGTGGAGCGTTGTTTTCTTGTCCAGGCCCATGTGGATACATATGGCTATGAAGTTCCACATCTCCCGCAAGATGACAGGTTTCCACAGTTTGAACCTGCTGCGGTTGGACAGCAACTGTTGGTCTTTGCTGTTGATGATGGCTCGGGCGTAACGATTAGTCTCAATCTGTTGCGAGTAAAGGAAAGAGGTATAGTAGGAAAAATACAAATTCTTTGTTGGTGTGACTATCCTTTTTTCCCACAATTTTGTTTTCAAGTCTCGGTTTGAATGATTCATTTTTTAGCTCTGAGATAAACGTGTGCATTGTTATGAAAACTCTCATTATACAAGAAATGCAACCAAAAAGAATTTTCAGATTTTTAAAAATTGGTTGGAATATCATATAATAATCGTAACCTGCGTTCAAAGTATTATTCTGATTTAAAATGAACTATAATCAGCACAATTTATTATCGGTGCTCTAAATAGCTCCAACTATGATAATGACTCGCTTTCATCGATTTCATTAGTATGTACATCTTGTCTATATTTCTGGTCTAAAAGCAATAACCTGGAATGAATCAGATTGAATGGTTTTTGGCTATGTCTTACATTTTTCATATGGACAGATAATCTCTAACTAGGATAATTATCATTTTAGAATGAACAACAATTCTAAGGCTAGATGCTAGATGTCAAATCTAGATCTATATCTCCATCCGAAATGAAGCGCACCATTTTTTAGATTCGTACTCCTTAGATCTAGACTCTTGATTTTAAATAATAAAAAAATCAATACAGACTCATACTTTACCTCCCATGAATTGATCAGCTCATCAGTGGTAAAGAGCTGATAGACCTCCAGAGGCGAAGGATCATCAGACAAAGCCACTTTGATTGCAGGTTGAGCGATACTATATGAACACATTTAAAGGAAAGATTTCCGGTTGGAATACTAATGCTTCAGAGAGCGATCCTCAAAATAAAGATGAAAACATTACTGAAGGCTAATTGAAAGGCTTGGTTATGCAATTATTGAGTATTGGCTTGCGAGAAACCCTATCCTTTTTAAATTGTCCTAAAAAGAATCCGCTCTTGTGAACCTACTAGTTTGAAGATAAGAAGAAAAAAAAAACAAACAAAGAAACAAAACAATAAAAACAAACTAAAAACCCCCATGGATATATTTTGTTCAATTCTTATAAGTTCTAACTCCCAGTCAGACACCCATAACACAGTCTTAATGCAGCAAGAAGGATTTGTCAGAGAATTGAAAAACATGCTAGCATTAAGTATTTATGATTTCAATTGATGTAGTACGCATTCTATTATAGGAGAAGAAGAGTGTTGGATCGGGGAGAAATAAGACACGAAGGGAGAGAAAGAGAGAAAGAGAGAGAGAGAGAAAGAGAGAGATAGTGAGAGAGAGAGGAAAAAAAAGAAATAGACAGCGATATAGAAAGAGAGAAAAATAAAACGCACAGAGAACGAGCAAGCGAGAGAAGATGAAGAAGAAGAAGAAGAAGAAGAAGAAGAAGAAGAAGAAGAAGAAGAGAAAGAGAGAGAGAGAAAGAGAGAAAGAGAGAGAGAGAGAGAGTGAGAGAGAGAGAGAAAGAAAAAAGAGAGAAAAGCAAGGGAGAGAGATTGAGATAGAGAGGACTGAGGATAAAAATTTGACACACTACAAGAAGAAAGATAAAGACTGAATAGGAGTAGATAGGCGGACAGACATTCAGGCAAACAGACAGATCGACAGAGACAGAGAAAAACTTCCATCAGGTATTTTACACAGAAGGAGACATAATATATTTAAGGAAAGAGGAAGATGGGAGGAAGGATAAATTTAAAGTTACATGAACCCTTATCTTCAATCAAAACGTTATGGAGTAATTTTAAATTGTTGTTGCAAAGAATGCTTTCTTCATTCTTTTTTTTTTTTTTTAGCCATTCACAAAAAGCAAAAGACTTTTTATTTATTGGTCGCATTATGACTGCATTTAAAGAAAAAAACAGTCCATCCTCAAGCCTAAATATCCGATCTAGAATCTTTGGTGGCAAAATCGTTAGTGAACCCACTCTGGGATCCCCCTACTGTTCCGAGAATTTGAGTTCGAGCCACTCTACCATCAACTCTCTGATCTGTCGATGGCCTGAAAGTCTGAGATCACTTGTTGTGGAAAAGTAATATGCACAAAAATTAAATCATCGAAATGGAGAGTAAAAAGCTTTAGCTTAAAGAAATGAAAGGAATATATTAAAAAAAAATATCAACTACAAAAAAAGTGATACTCAATCTTCATTCCTTTATTTCAAAGAAGGGTGAAAATAATGAAGAAGTCTCAATTTCGTTGATGAAAATGTTTTGAAATGACTAGGGGTGTTCTGATGCGGATTTAAACTCGTCCCTTGTGCCTAGCCCAATGAGGACTATAACTCTGAGATCACAATCTAGCGCTTAGTTTCTGTGTGATATAGAAAAAAAAAACTTCTACTTCTCTGAATTTCAAGCTGATGTTAATTTCTCTGAGTATGCCAGTGTGTCACTTAATTCGTTTGTCAATCAGTCGGCCTTTCCCAACCAAAAGACCATTTCTCTCTTTCTCTCTCTCTCCCCC